>QLOZ01009157.1:0-22389 GCA_003314065.1 Lactarius sp. MG50 | reverse complement strand
GTCGACACCCGTAGGATTATGCGCGCAGGCATGCAATAGGAACACTGAGCGTTCTGGAGCATTCTCCAGGGTCGCTACAAATCCAGCAAAGTCAAGCGCAATCGTCCTTTGGTCGTAGTAAGGATACAAAAGAGGCTTGATGCCAACGTTGTTGAAGATGGCAAAATGATTAGCTGTACGATGCAGTATCTCTCTAAGCATTCGCAGGCGGACAAAGCTAGCGAAACACATACCCCAAGTTGGGTCGCTCAGATAGATGACTTTGTCACCATTGAACGGATAGTATTTACTCAGGAAAAGCGCAGCTAGGTGGTTCGCGCCAGTTCCTGAGATTGTCTGCACGCTGACAACACGACCTTCGGCAATAGCTGGGGAATCCTTTCCTAATATCAAGCATGCTGCGCTGGATACAAATCCGGGGAGGCCCGTGATGGGAAGATACTCGTGGTTAAGCGTAGGGTCGTTTAGAAGGATTTGTGACGCCTGTAGCGTGCCGGCATAAGAAAACTGCAAGCGAGATCCAGAACCTGCACACCTTCTTGACGACAGGTAGCACCCACGGCTTACTGTCGTCGTCTCGATAAGCCCCCACGCCGAGGTTGATCTTCTGTGGGTAAGCATCCGCTTCGTATGCTGCGGTCAGCTTGAAAATGCTGTCGCGGCGGTAAGCGTGCTACTTTAGGTGTGGTCTAGCAGTACGCGTACCTATCCGGCGGAGCGAGAGGGACATTATTCCACGTTTCTGCGAACCATGAGCGTGTCGGTCAGTCCCATCTCTTGATCTAAC
Organism: Lactarius sp. MG50; assembly: GCA_003314065.1. Classification (NCBI taxonomy): domain Eukaryota; kingdom Fungi; phylum Basidiomycota; class Agaricomycetes; order Russulales; family Russulaceae; genus Lactarius; species Lactarius sp. MG50. The sequence goes on along the minus strand of QLOZ01009157.1, from coordinate 21,602 downwards.
ATACCTGCCATCGTACCCTGCTGCGATCGAATATGCCGCTCAATTTGTTGCAACCTGTTCGCCATGTTAGAAGTGATGGTTGAAAGCTGATCGGAGAGATGCACACAATTTGAGGCTGCAAGAAGTGCCCTCACACGTGATAACTGGATGTGAGGGGGTCGGTTAGAGATCCCGTCCAACCGGATGGGGAACTTGGTTAGACAATGACTAGTACTGACTGGCCGCGACTGGCAGGCCTGCTACAAGTAGTTGGAGGTTGGAGGATTAGCGTTTGGGTAAGTGATGGCTCGTCTTTTGTATCGAATTGCGAAAGCGCCCGGCCTTCGCCGTTCATCACCCCCAACTCGCTCAAGCAGCGTGATCGGCGGAATAGCGCGGAAAAACAAGGAACATCATCATGAGAAGTAACGCCACGTAGTGAGGAGGCAACCGTCCTAGGCCCTCCCTTTGCATTGCATCGGGATGAATATATTCCGAGAGCGAGTCAACTTACGTCACCCATAGTAGTCAGCCAGAAAGGCCTTCTAATTGCTAATTGAAATAATTCGTCATGAACGTTATTGAGGGTTCGATACAAAACGACGACTGGTAATCTACAAGACAGGGTGCCCATGGTAAAAAAAAAAAATGCTGGGCAGATTAAGGAGAGAGGTAGATAGTATCCTAGATGTCCGTGAGTGATAAGCGCCAAAGAAAAAACGTATGTCGATAACAGATGAGGTCGTATCCGTTCAAGGATGGGGCGTGCAGAGAGCGGGTGTTGGTGCTGCATGACCAGTAAATGACGAGAAAGGTATTTGAGAGATGAAGAGGGAGAACCGCAAAGCGCAGAGCAGAAAGCGCAGCATGCTGTCACGCAGTTGCCAGCTTGGGAGCTACAGTCCTCTCGCTCTCCAACTTAAGCTTGTTCCGATTGAAGGCCTGTTGCCGACAATCCTCGAGATTATTACACGCATGATGCTCCGGTAACCGATGCTACAAAACCAGCCATGTTAGAGCGAGCGCAGACGAGCGAAACTAGCTGGGACACGCACAGTTCCACAGAAGTCAGAACGGCAATGGGGGCAGTTTCCAATGATGCGCAACGCGGCTTGGTTACACTGCTGCTCGCCGTGGAATTGGCAACGTTTCTTAGCTGGCATATTAGGCCGAGGGAAGCTCTACTGAATTAGACAGGCTGAAGGGTGCTAAATAGAAAAAGCTGTAAGTGAATGAAAAAGACGAGAACGCGGTATGGCGGATAACGCACTGTGCGGAGGGAGGACGGGGCGAAGATGTGTCTTGGGTGAAGGAGGTGGGCTTGATTTATATGATAGCCGTTGGGGGACGCGTCAGCATTGGGGATCTAAGATCGACGTTGCACGTGTCCCTTTCGGGCAACGGGCAATTCTCGCTGCGGGTAACCTCGCGGCGCCTCAACACGCTGCAACCGCACCGCACCCATTCCGTTCCGGGTGACGTGTCGTTTTTCTCTGTCTTTGTTGTATATTTTCCGCATGATCATAGAGCCTGCCAGGCCCGCCTAGGTTCCTGTTTCAGGTTTCCTGTAGGCGAAGGCCACTCGCTACTCCAATCGCTCCTCTCTAATTCCCAGCTCTCTCTGTTCATTAACCGCGAACCCGGTCCGTATCCCTAAGTTATTCACACGTTCCATCTACTTGCCAGGGCCGGTTAGACTAAATTAGTGCCATCCATGTGTGATAATCATCAACATCAGGTTTTGGCGAACGGCCGTCCTGTGGAGATCAAAGGATCAACAAATTTTAATCGTCAGACGACGCATTTTCTCTCGCGTGTTTCGCCATGTCTGGACGGAGATATTTAGCAACCCCTTTCATCGGCCCGGCTTCTGGGCTATACGCCATTATATAACGGGTATCATTAGGGGACTGCATTGTCCAGCGCAGGCTAGCTATCTGTATAAATAGGTAATATGCTAACGAAGCCACACGTCCGAAAAGGCATAAGAGCACGTAGACGCAGAAGGAGTGAAACGAAACGCTTAAAAAAAACGCAATAGACGCGACGTAAATTCATGGGAACACAGATGTTGCAGCCACCATAGAGATCACCGGAGTACGGAAGACAGCCCAGCACAGTTGCTAACTCGATTTATTTCTTGTGTTGGTTGGCAATCTCGATGCCGACGACAACGCCAATGATGGCCAGGACGATGAGGAATATAAAGAAGCAGATCCAGCGCTTTCTACGGGCAGCTCGTGCAGACGTGACAGCTTTTTCCGTGTAACCAAGACTACGGAGGGCGAGAGATGAGTCCCGGGTACTCGAGTGAAGTAAAGACTACTCACCCAGTTTCAACATCCTTCTCAACTTCGGAAGCCTGAGCTTCGATAATATTGATGGTTTCATCTTGTTGCTCGACCAAGATACTCATCTAACGTTTCAGGTATAGTCAGCCAAGCAATCACATAAAGTATGCAAAAAGACGAACGTCATTGAACAGCTGCGCAAGCTCGGCAATAGTTCGTTCAATACGCTTGATATCTTCATGACGTTCTTGCACCTCACGGTAAGCGGCGCGAGACTCGCCATACCTGTTCGAGCTCATAAGCTGATAAAATGTTCAGAGCACACATTACAGATAAGAGAGTTGAGTCTCACAGCTTGAGAGAATATTTGCCCGCCTTGATCATCTTCAACCACAGCACGAACTTCCTCTGGCGTCGCGTCGGGCTTGACTAAGAATGAAATTGCTCTGTTAGATGTACATCTATACGTGTACTCGATGGAAACCCACCGATTTTGAACTGGCGCTCCATCCTCTGTTTATACTTCTGCCTGTACTGCTGCTCTACTTGTTGGTAGTTTTGGATAGCCTCGACAAATTTTGACTTGACCAATGCGGTCTGTTGATTACCGTGGTCAGTACGGAGGTTACAAAATGATGTGGAGTAGATTATCATGCAACACAACACTGACCTGCTGCTTCTTGATCTGCGCTTCCCGCCCTGAACCACCCTGACGCTCCAGAGCCTGAATTCTTCGCTTGAGAGTCGTGCTGAGGGCACTTGTCTCATTGACAAGTGCTTCTAACTGCTGAGTATTGCCCGCCACCGCCGCATCGTTTGTGTTATTAAGCGACCGTGCATGTAGCTCCGATATTCTTGAGACGTTGTCGTTGAAGAGCCTGATACTCTCTTGGAGGGATGAAATCTATGCGAAATAATGGGACTTAAGCATAAGCGCGCATCCTACCAGGGAAGGTGCCCACCTCGTCGTAGAAGGCCGCCATGTCATCCCCTGCCATGTTGGCAGTTAAATGTGTTGTGCTGGGATTATCGGCCATCTCATAACCGGTATTTTCCTCCTGCTGGGCGTAAGGGTTTTGTCGACGGGGGTAACCAGAGTGTTGTGTGGGATACGAATTGCTACATCATGGTTTAGGTTAGACACTCAGACAAGAAACACGATCGAGACATACTTGCTAGAATAGTTTCCCGCAGTCTGCTGGGCCTGAAGAATCCATCAATACAACCCGGAATGGCCAAACATTACTTTACTGACTCTCATCGCTGCAAGTCTGTCTCTAGCCATGGCGTGAAAGTGTGATGTGTTGATGAAAGTACGAGAAAAGATTGGAGGAGCTCGTGACCTCGATAAGAATCAATTTTATAGAGGGAGTGGATAAAATAGGAGAGGACAGGGGGACTCGGAAAGACGAAGGAATGTGATGCTGCGGGTCGGGCGGTAATGTAGTTGCAATTGCACAGCACAACACAGCCATACTGCTATTGTCAAATTTCCACGCCATAGTTTCGTAAGCATGCGTTACATTTCAGTTAACATCCAGCTTTTCTCGTAGCACCGCAACCTGTCTGTCTATCATCAGACGGCTAGGGCCTCCAATCGCCTGCCGCCTCTCCACACTTGCTTCGAAGTCGAACACGTCATGGACGTCGTCGCCAAAGTCCTCATGAAGGCTTTTGTAGTCAGCGGCTGTCAGTTCATTTAACTGGCACCCCCGAGACTCTGCAAGGGCTACAGCGCGCCCAGATATATGGTGCGTTTCTCTAAACGGAACCTGCGAAGCAAACATCACAATGGACCGCGGTTGTTTGAAACAATTTAACCCACCCCTTTGCGCACAAGATAGTCAGCCAAGTCGGTCGCTAGTACGTCCATAGTGAGCGCCTGTCTCATCCTTTCGGGGTGCACCTGAGGATTTGTCAACCCATAGCATCATTAGCAGGGTTTGAATAACTTACGTCTAGTGTACTTATGACTCCCTCAGCAATCGGAAGGCATGCTGAGATAGTATCCACTGTGTCAAACAAGGGTTCCTTATCCTCTTGCAGATCTTTGTTGTAAGTAGATGGTAAACCCTTATAGCTCATGAGGAATCCTGCCATCTACTCTGCTCTCAACATAAAGTCACGAACGTGAGTAAACGGAGACTGACATGTCCGAAAATGCGGCCAGACTTGCCGCGAAGCAATTCTAGCGAGTCTGGATTTTTCTTTTGGGGCATCATACTCGAGCCAGTACTAGTAAAGGTTCATCAACCATCCTCTCACTCTCAGTACAAAGACCATGAGAGCAGACCTGTACGCATCACTCAGGGTGATGAAACCAAACTCAGCTGACGAATAAATGATGAAGTCTTCCGACATGCGACTCAAATGAGTTGTTGTCAGACTGGCCCACATCATGAACTCGATGATAAAGTCGCGGTCGCCTACACCATACAGGCTGTTTTCCGCAAGAGACTGGAATCCAAGTTCCTTCGCAAGAAACTGACGATCGACAGCAAAGGCGTTACCAGCGAGTGCACCTGAGCCTAGTGGAAGGACTGATATCCGGGGGACGAGCTGACGGAGGCGCTCGAGATCGTTGTTAAACGAGAAGGCATGTGACAACAGGAGGTGGGACCAGCGAATAGGTTGCGCGCGCTGTGCAAGGGTACCGTCGATTAGGTTATCACTGATGTGCAAGATAGGCAGAAAACGAAACCTGGAGGTGTGTATATCCGGGCATGAGATGGTCCTTCTCCTTGTCAGCACGCTCGACCATAACCCGGATCAGTGCGATCAAGCCCGCTTCTACTTCCTTGACTTGCTCGAGGAGCCAAATTCGCATATCCGTTGCAACTTGATCATTCCTTGACCGACCGGTATGCAGCTTTCCTCCTAGGGGCCCTATCAGTTCGCTCAAACGGCGTTCGTTCGCTGTGTGAATATCTTCATCGTCGGACTGGATTTGGAACTGTTTGGGATGAGCAACCAGAAGTCATAGCGGGAAGAGACGAAGCCAACCTGCCCACTTTCCCATTCTTTCCCAACGGCTGTAAGACCTTGGATGATCTTGGTCTCCTCATCTCTGGTGAGGATACCGACGAGAGTCAATGACTTTGCATATGCGATCGAGCCACGAATATCGGCAGCATGCATCTTCTGATCATATTTCAATGACTGATTAAACGCGTGCATCCTTTGTCGATTCAAACAGTCAGTAACATGTACATAGTGATATGGCGGTAATTCACAATGGATCTGTCTTTCCTATGAAGCGACCACCCCATAGTTTCTGCTTGGTTGGTTCATTCGCCATTAGAGAGAGAAAGGGACGTTTTTCTATGAGAAATGTCGGAAATTCCTTGATAAGAAATTAATTTCATTAAAAAAAAACCGTGATCGGACTGAAGAGTCTATTGTTGTGAAAGACGATATTTCCCCGAGATAGGATATTCTAAGTTATGTGCAATAAGATATTTTTCACGTTTTTGTGTCCCAAGAGGTTGGAGGTTTCCCACAGTCGACATTGGTCACGTGTCACGGATTTTGACCAGTTTTATCCTTTGATAGAGCAAGGGTGCATAGATATCTTGACACCCCTCCCCAGTTAAAGCATGGGACGACGCGCTAAGAAAAAACAAGGCGACCCTGAATCTCTTCGAGAGTTTACGGAGCACGCCTCTCCGAAAAAGCGGAAGGCGGACGCGGGTATCGAGCAGAAACGGCCCGCGAAGAAGGTCAGGGACTCGGCAAAATCTGTACAAAAGCCCACGAAATCAGCAAATTCGAGGGAGGCCGTGAAGCATACGGTTGAATACGAGGCTCAGTCGCAGGACGAGGACTCCTGGAATGGCGTTGAGGAGGACGAAAGTAGCGGAGGCTGGGAAGGTGTCCAAGATGAGGATAGCCTCCCAGCCCAGACGAGGTGCGTAATCCCGTGCGCAAGCAGGGCAGCCTCGCCTCTCACAAGCTCATGCGCTGTAGATCTTTGTTTCAGGACAGCGATCTCTCTACGGATCCGGGTGCTACCTCAGATTCCGAAATGGATGAAAACGAGGACTCGGACGAGGATGCACCTATCACAGCGTCGAACTTCGCGGCGCGGTCTCGTGCGCTCGATGCCAGGGCGGCCCGCGAGGCTCAGCTGGACGAGGAAGAGTTTCAAATGGCCGCCCAGGCCAGTGCGGATGAGTTTGAGGGCGTCGAAGATATGGATGACGACGAAGAGGTGGTGGATGGGCCTGAGCTGGAGGACGTCGTTTTACCGACGGCGGAGGAGCGCGCGGAAGAAAAGAAGGCTGGTGGCCCAGAGCTGCACGTCGTTCAAAAACGGATGCGCGAATGCGTCAGGATACTGAAAAGGTGGAAAGCATCTGGACCCAAGACAGGCAGGTTCGTGATCTGCTGGTCTGTTTCGGACGCGGTTTTGGTGATGGTATGATTCGATCTGAATAGGCCTCGCTCTGAGTTTGTCGAACAGCTCGTGTCGGATATTGCTAGCTACTATGGGTACAACGACTTTCTCACAGAGAAGTTGTTCCAGCTTTTTCCTGTCGCTGAGGCGCGTTCTTCGGACTTTTTGCCACGGTGTACGTTTACTGACGACCCGACTAGGCTATTGAGTTCTTCGATGCCAACGAGGTTCCTCGTCCAGTTACTGTTAGGACGAACACTCTTCGTACTAGACGTCGAGATCTGGCGCAAGCACTGATCAATCGCGGTGTTAATTTGGAGCCAATAGGCAAGTGGACCAATGTCGGTCTTCAGGTATTTGAGAGCAGCGTGCCAATCGGTAAGCCACCCATGACTACGCCCTTACTTTCTTGCTCAGTAATCTATTTTGTAGGGGCGACTCCAGAATACCTTGCTGGGCACTACATGCTGCAGGCAGCGTCATCATTTCTACCCGTTATTGCACTCTCCCCGCAACCCCACGAGCGGGTGCTCGACATGGCGTCCTCGCCAGGTGGAAAAACAACACATATGGCCGCGCTCATGCAAAACACTGGGATCATTTTTGCCAATGATGCCAACAAGGCCCGCACAAAGAGCCTAACTGCCAATGTACACCGGTTAGGGTGCAAGAATGTCGTGGTATGTTCCTACGACGGGCGTGAGTTTCCCAAGGTCATGGGTGGCTTTGATCGTGTGTTGCTCGACGCGCCATGTAGCGGGACGGGCGTCATCAGCAAAGATGCGAGCGTCAAAATCAACAAGGTGCGTCACACGGGCGCTGACACGATTCATTGGATGGCTAATAATCTCTAATCGGCATTTAACGCGATCGCTTCCACGATGGCGTCATCGCAACTAGGCGGAAAGGGATTTCACACTGCTGTCGCATCTGCAGAAGCAACTTATTCTATGTGCCATTGACAGCGTCAACCCTGGTTCGAAAACGGGCGGATACTTGGTCTATTCAACTTGTTCGGTCACTCTCGACGAGAACGAAGCCGTTGTCGACTATGCACTCCGCAAGCGGCCCAACATTCGCTTGGTGGACGCTGGCCTTGAATTCGGGCGTCCGGGTTATACAAGTTATCGGGGCAAGTCCTTCCATGCTAGCGTCAAGTTGACGCGACGGTTCTATCCTCATGTGCACAACATGGACGGCTTTTTTGTGGCCAAATTTAAGGTCATGAAACGTGCAAAGCAGGCAAAGGAAGACGATGGGGGAAAAGGTGAAATTGTAATTGACGAGGACGCACCACCGGAGGATATTCGATTTGATGAAAAGGAGGATGAAAAGTACATTCAAGGTAAGTCCGTGCGAGCCTTCGTGCAGCGCGGTTCTGGCTCGCAGCTCACAGGTTTCACAGAGGCAAAGCGGAGGAGATTAAAGGCGAGAGGTCTCCGTGTCCCGCCTCGGATTCATGCTGTGGCATCTGTCACCCACCCTACGTAGGGTTTGCGTCAGCGAACCACAAAGTAGCGATATGTGGAGAGCATGTGACCGGCCAAATTCAGCTGTCCCTGTCACTACGTTTGTGAGGCAGGCCTCGTGAGCTGAAATAGAAGAGGCGATTTGAAACCTGAGATCCAGAGTCAGATGTCAAATAAAAGACGCCTAGTGGACCTAACTCTCCGGTGCACTGCGACTCGAGTAGCACACTCCTCGGGAGCGACACGTTGTCGATGGCTTAGCTCTCGTCGACAGTTACCGTAGTGACGGGGTGCTACCGAACCGTAATGGCACAGTAGTACAGTAAGTCAACTGCGCCTATTAGTAAGTGGCGTGCGCATATCGATAACCGACGAAACAAGAGGGCCACCACCTTCTAAATGAAGCAATGACATCAGATTGTGATAATGAGAAAGGTGCCAGATGATTCAACGCCCAGCAGGGTTTGGGCATTGTTTGGCCTTTGAATGAAATGAGAGAGGCACCGGGAAACTAGGATTGGCTTATCAATATCCCCAAGGAGGTATGAAGATAAGGACAGTATAACTTAGATGAGAGCCGAGGGAGACACATTCAGAAGTCGAAAATGAATGGCTTTCGACGTGAACCAAGGAAAGGGTTCTTGTACGTATTTGGTCGATAGATCTCCTCGGCGGATTATGTATTAGCGTGAGAACGGAAGGTCGCGTGATAGCCGTGGTGTGGCACGCGATGAACCAGGCTCGCGTCGGCGGCAACGATAAAGGGACCCCTGGACCGCTCTCAGCCCCTCTCGGGCTGGATGGCCCGGGCGCAAAGACATGAGGAAGGGGGACCAGTGCGGTCGAAATCTGAGGCTGGGTGACCCTTTGACGGATAACTACGATGTATTAACTGTGACAGGTAATTCATTGCGTTTCGAGCAGGTCACAAAGGGCTCGAAGCGGGATCGGTCGAGACAGTGACGACGCGTGATCGGGCGTTCTTCTCCCGACATCATTCGTTCGTTACCATCATTATGCATTTATTTACAATATCTGATTTTTTTTTCTTCTCATATCTCCTGCTACTTACATCACAGATGGACAAGACGAGTGATATGTAAGGGATAGAGAGAGTGAGCAAAAGAGTGGGTGTGGAGGAGGTGAAAGGGAAAAATAAAAGGGGTGGAAATTGACCTAATTTGGTTTGGGTTGTAGGGAAGGAATAGAGTTCGTTCTGACCACTTCTTTTATTTTGTTTGGTTCGCGCGGGCGGAGCCAAACATGAATAAGAGGGGGGCGGAACCCACTAACGGACCATATCCCTCTCTTCCTCTTCCTCCTTTCTCTATCCCTATCCTCTCTTCTCTTACCGGGCCAGCTTCCCCTTCTCTCTCTCCTCTTTAATACCTTCCTCGTTAGTATCTTTTTTATACCCTCGTTCTCTCATTCATTTTTCTCACTGGTCTTTCTTGGTAGTTCCCACTTATCTCCGTTTAGTAATGTCTGCCACTGAAGCTGCTGCTGCCTCCCCCGTTCCCGTAGAGGAGGCTAAGCCTTCTGAGCCCATTCCTGCCGCTGAGCCTTCTGCTCCCGGTGCAGAGGCCTCCAAGACTGACGACGCCGCCCCGGCTCCCGTAAGGTTTCTCTCCATTTGATATTCATTTGTTCTCTGATTGTATATAAGGAGGCTGCGAAAGTTGAAGCAGTCCAGGTAGGTTGCCACGTTCCTTTTCGTCTCCATGCTAACGGCATTTTCTTGCTTTTCCATAGGAACCCGCTGCCACCACAGAGCCCGCTCCCGAGGCTACTCCTGCCACCGAGGATACTAAACCTGTATGTGTTGGTTCCGTTTATTTATATTTACCTATCCCGTTCTCACTTATCATCTTGGGCAAAAAAAAAAAAAGACTGAGGCACCTACGGATGCCAAAAAGGAGGATCCGCCAAAGAGTCCGTCCATCATTGCCAAGCTTTTGGCCCCTTTCAAGAGTGGGGAGAAGAAGGTGAAGGTTCCCAAGAGTCCCAAGAAGGAGAAGAAGGAAGACGTCAAGGTATGCGACATCTACGCAAATCGTTCTCTGGCTAACTTGCTCGTCCACAGGCGGAGGCTCACCCCACCGAAGAGGCTCCCAAGACCGAAGCGGCCCCTCCAGCTGAAGAGACCTCTGAGCCTGCCAAAGAGCCGTAAGTCGTCTAGCATTCAGGCGTTCTATCTGTTGGTGCTCACCAATATGTCAGTGCTGCTGCAGAGCCATCTGCCGAGCCTACTTCTGAGCCCGCTGCCGCTGCGGCAGAAGCGCCGAAGGAGGATGTAGTGGGTTTGATTTCTGGATACTGTGGATTGATTCTTACAATTTCACAGAAGGAACAGAAGGAGGAGAAGAAAGTCGAGAAGAGGGATGCCAGACAGTCTGCCGTGAAAGTTGGGCGTCGACTGTCTTCGCGTGTTGGCGAGTTCTTCAGGCCCAAGAAGTTGGAGGCTACTACCCCGGCCAAGGTAGATGAGAATCCTCCGAAAATTGACGAGCCTGCCCCCGTTGCCCCCCTGGAGAATCCCGCTACGGCGACTTCTGCGGAGGCTCCCACTGAGGCGGCTCCTGAAGGACCTAAGGCGGAAGTGCCCCCCGCTGCTCCCGTGGTGGCCGCCGCTGCGTGAGGTGAATGTCGGGGTATTTATCATTGAATGACTATCATGATCGTGGCAAGATTTGGCCTACGTCCTCTCATCTCCTAACCATCTTTATGCCTTCTGGATATCCACGTCCGTTCTCTTTCTCAGATTCCTCTGCTCCTATATTGCATAGTTTACGTTCAGATCTCGTTCAGTCTCGACGCATGTTACATGAGTTGATGACATGTTTTAACTTGATCTGTTCCACCTCATTTGACTAATAACGAATCCTACTTTCCATTTTGATACCCTCCTTGTCTTTTACCCTCAGGGTTTCGTGCATGTTCTTCGAGTCATTTAAGGCTCCTGTTGGTGCAAGGAATATGATTTGTGTCCATATGATATGCACGTGATTCAGACTGATATGACTCGTGAGTGAGTTGACTGGGCCAGTTCAGTTAACTTGAGACATTACTGTATGCCGCCAAAGCCACCGACGAACAGGGGCAAGGCAGAAGACGAAGAGGTCGAAGTGCTTCAAGCCGTCATCCTTGCTGACAGTTTTAACAAGCGATTCAAGCCCTTGACTGTTGACCGACCTAAGGTTCATGCGCCGCGTACATTGTGTGTGCATCATCTGAATGGGTTGGCCAGTGTCTACTTCCCATTTGTAATGCGCCGCTGTTGGACTGGACTCTAGAGGGTCTTGCACTCGCTGGTGTACAGGAGGTTTTCGTAATATGCCGCTCGCATGCTGAACAAGTGAAAGTGGCAATTCAGTGAGTTAATAGCGGAACGTCTTCCTTCTCTCACCGATACCTTCATCCGCAGGAAGTCTAAATGGTCACATTCATCGACTGGCTTAAAGATCGTGTCCGTCATGACAGCCAAGGAGACATTTTCTCCAGGGGATGCGATGCGCGACATCTACACACACGGCATCATTACCAGTGACTTTGTCCTCGTCTCTGGTGATTTGATTAGCAACATTCGCATAGATGAGGTTGTCCGCGCACACAAGGAGCGGCGAAAGACTAACAAAGACGCCATTATGACCATGGTGGTGAAGGAGAGTGGGACGGCCCATCGGACGAGGTGAGTGTTTGCCTTTCATGAGATCAATATCGCGGACCTGATGGACGTATCAAGATCAAAAGTTGACTCTGCGGTGTTTGTGCTTGATCAAGATACCTCGGAATGTCTGCACTACGAACCAACCACGGGCTACCCACCTAAAAAAATCGCTAAAATCCCCCGAGACATCCTTGGGACCCACCCGAATATTGAAATTCGCAATGACTTTATCGATTGTTCAATAGATGTCTGCGCTCTTGAGGCACGCTGCCTGTTGTTCGGGCGCTCACAGTACGCAGCTGAGTAATAATCTTTGCAGGTACCGTCGCTATTCCAAGACAACTTCGATTATGGCGATATCAGGCGGGACTTCGTGCACGGCGTACTCACCTCGGATCTACTCATGAAGAATATATACTGCTATGTTGCGAAAGAAGGGTACGCCGCGCGGGTCCAGGACACGCGCAGTTATGACGCCATTAGGTTCGTATTCACGCCAGCGTAGCCAGGCTGGTTGCTAATTGACAGGCACATTTAGCAAGGATATTCTATCCCGTTGGACATTCCCGCTAGTACCTGACGACAACCACCCAGGTGATCACGCTTACGATCATCTGCGCGGCAACAAATACATCCCCAAAGATAATTCAGTCGTTCTCTCTCGGTCAGTGCCCGAATTGTCGTCGCGAATTGTGCTTTGGCATGCCCTGACAAGGTTTACAGGACATGCAAGATCGGTAATAATACGCTCATAGGACCTTCGACTCAGGTGCACGACGAGGCACAGGTCATCGCGTCGACCATCGGGGCACGGTGCTCTATCGGGGTCGGGACCGTTTTACGCAACGCATATATCTTTGACGACGTAACGATAGGTCCGAATTGCACCCTTGAGAGCTGCATTGTCGGCGCTGGGGTGCGAATTGGCGAGGGTAGCCGGATAGCACGAGGCTCTCTCGTTGCGGATGGTGTCAAGCTCGGACAAGGCACGGTTCTCAGGCCGTTTGAAAGGGTGTCAAGACGAAAGCAAAAGCCTGCTCCGATGGTCGGGGAACTCGTCGAAGATGAGAGCGACGAAGGCGATGCCGACTCGGAACTCGAGGAGGCCGAGAAAAGTGTGCATTCTGCTGCCTCTCACAATGCTATCCTTGACGCTGAGCGGGCCATTCTGATGTGCAGACCAGACCTTCCTTTCGCAGAGCCTGGGTCCAGACTCTGACGCGTTCGTGTGGCCCCGGAGAATCGCTCAAAGGGGGAACGAGGACGGAGATGAGAAAGAATCGGACAGTTTCAACAACATGCGACTGATGCGATTGGGTACGTTTCCGCCTGGGTCTAAGGGACTTACGGTCTGTACATGCGAGTCATTGTCATTTTTTTCGCAGGCGACGACTTTGCCGAACTTGTCCCATCTGACCCTGGCTCTATCACCTCGGAAGACGAAAGATCGTCCGAATCTGACGATGACGACGACGTTGCCTCGCAAAATGCCTCTGTGGCGTCGTCCGCTACGTCCCTCCCCCCCACTTTGGGCGTTGGGGTCATCACAGCTAGCGAGCAAGAGTTCCAGACGGAAGTCCGTCTGTCGCTCGAACGAGCGTTCTCGGAAGGTCACTCGCTTGAGAATGCTAGCGTTGAGCTCAAGACGCTGCGTATGGCGAGCAACGTGCCTCTGCGCCGCGTGCGCGAGGCCGTCGTCGCCAGCATTGTGGAAAGGATTCCTCTCGTTCAGGGCGCCGTTCCGCAACGGGCAGAGATCAAGAGATGGGTCGATCGATGGGGAGAGCTGATTAATCTCATTGGCGGTGTGGACGGTGTGGAAACCGTTTCAATCTTACAGGTAAAGCGCTGCTTTTCTTCTGAACATCCTCCACGAGAGCTCATAATTGTCGTGCGCCCCGCCAGTACCACTGCGCATCCTCAACGCGCTTTCACCTATTTGGCCAAATACTTGCAGCGCTTTATCAAAACGACATTGTGGAGGAAGAGGACATCCGCCATTGGCATGCTCAGCCAGAAGCCAAAGGCGAGGGCATCAAGAATAGCGCTCTGCTAGAGAACGTGCAGAAGACTTGGATCGTTGGCGCGCGGATGATTCACCAATTGAGTGAACAGGATAGCGAGGATGAGGACAGTGAAGATGTGCAGACATCAGAGAGCGAAGAAAGCAGCGGAGACTGAATGGCGTCCGCTTGGGTGGTGTTCTGGGATCCAGGGTTGCATAGAGATTACAATCACACAGGAGATTTCAATACTGCCCGGTCGAGAAAATATACAGGAAATCCGATTACGAGAAACGACTATGGACGCGAGTAAAACGATTACGTGAAATCAAATGAAATCGGTGCGGTATTTGCCCAATCTCAATATTTGAAGATAATATACAGCGCTGCAAATTAAAGGCGATGACGTGAGTATTAACTGAGCAGACACACGTAAGCGTCGTTGCATACCGTGGATGATACCAGGGCTGGGGGAGGAAAAAACACGTGTCAGCAGCGAGAGGAATGATAGAAATGAATGCATACATCCAACCCAAGATTGTCTGGGGGAGGTTGGAAGAGGAAACGTTAGTAGCTCGGACAGGACGCCTTGTGACGAATGAACACATACAAGGAGTATATTGATCAACTGCGTGTTGTAAATGATCAGGAACCGGAGATTGGACTCGAAAAGAGAGAGACGCACAAAGTCAGCATTGCACCCGCGCTCTAAAAACACTCCTAGGGGAGGCAGGAAGATGGCACAACTAGAAAATTGAACGTTGAACTCTGACGGCGACCGCCAGAAGAAATGAGGACATACATGATCTGGCAGGAAGAAAAAGGTATAGTGTAAGCGTGGTGACTGGTGAAGGGGGAAAAAAAATTACATGCCTTGAGAATATCAGAGCCTGTGAAAGCCATTGGGTCAATGTGAAGGTGATTGAGCGAGTGAATGCGAATTGCGGGAACGAGCGGATCATGGATTCGTACCAGTGCCGACGTCTTATACAACCACCATTTCAAAGATGACGTCACAAACGGTCGCGGCACGGGGCGCTACGGGTGCGGGTGCGGTGCTAGTTGAGTTGCATACCACTACCTATCGGCACATGAACGAATTCTTGGATATTCCCTACGCGTCTGGCCCCAACCCGGACCCATTACATAGCTTTGACCTGTTTGTTCCGCGCCAAGCTCCACGACTCGGAGCAGCTCCCGCTCCACTCATTTGCTTCGTGCACGGCGGTGCTTGGTGTTCGTAAGTTTGTCTAGGCCGTGCACCGTGTATTATGCGATTGTAAGATGACAAATTTACGGCTTAGTGAAGACAAGACGGACCATGGCGCCCTCGCACGCAGCCTCGCCGCGTACACGTCATCCCCGGTTATCGTGCCGAATTATCGGCTGACCAATGCTCCGGACAACGAGCTGCGGCACCCTGCACACGCGCAGGACATCCTACAGCTGCTCACTTTCCTCCTTTCCTGGTCCGGGCCTCAGGGATGCCAATTCCTGCCCTACGATCCAACTCGAATATTCCTCATGGGTCACAGCTGTAGCGCACACATGTTAGCCTGCATTTTGCTCGACTCGTCAGAATCGTCCCTCGAGCCGTCTTCCGCGCTCTTACGGGCAGTCCAAGGAGTCTTCCTTTCGGAAGGTATCTATGATATCGATGCCTTGCTGAAGTCCTTTCCAGCTTATCGTAATTGGTTCATTGTCAACACTTTTGGCGATTTGCCGACATACGATTCATATTCGATCACAAGGATGCCTCTCCGGAAGGGGGCAGACCATATTTTCTGGGGTATTGTTCACTCTAAAGGAGACAGTCTAGTAGACATGCGTCAAAGCCAGGCCATGTACGAGCATTTGCGGTGCCTTCATGAAAGGGGCCCTGGGGAGGCTGGTCGCGTATTGAAAAACTGGGAGGATCTGGAAGACGAACACAATGTAATCCTTCAGTCGGAGAAATTTGTTCGGATCATGGGGGATTTTATCTTTTTCGCGTCGAATACTTGGGATATTTGATACACTTTTGATATGGAGACATTGCCTGATATTGTCGTGCCACACCTTTAATCGTCTAGCGCCTTGAGGACTTCTTCCAGACACCTCGCTGCGTTCTTGCAATCCTGGATGGTGTTGTACAATGCCGCAGGAGCTAGTCTGATGACATCCGGGTGCCTTTCATCCCCTATTATGCCGTAACTACGTAGGCCCTCGTGAACTTTAGGCATGAGCTTCGTATCCGATGAGAAGAACAAAAGGGAGAGCTGCGAGCCCCGAGAGTTTGCAGCGGATGGTGTAATAATAGTGAATGCAGGGCGGCGGTGTTGAGCGGGATCCATCGAGCTGGCGCATAGGGGGATTCTCGTGGCGGCATTGTGTGGGGGGACAAAATAAGCCGACTGAGTCAGGAGTCCCTCGAGATGTGCTGTCAGTTCGATGGAACGCACTCGCAAACGTTCCACCATCCCAGCTTCCTTGAATACTCGAAGGGAGCCGAGAAGAGAAGCCACACCGAGGACAGATGGGTTTGACATCTGCAATCCTTGGGCACCTCGAATGGGGGAGAAATTTGGTGGCATGAGAAAACGTGTGTCGGGATCGTGACCCCACCAACCCGCGTATCTTTAATCAGGACACGTCAGTATACGAACCCGGACGGCGCGTCAGGCAGCCAGATTAACGTGTCGTAAAAGGACAGTGTGTAGGATGGTAGGGGGATCGGTGAAATGTGTGAGAAAAAGCGTGAAGCTGCTGCACCTTGGCTTTTCTTGGTCCCATTTCTCGTGAACATATAGTCCGGCAATGCCCCCAGGACCTGAATTTAGATACTTGTAGCTGCACCACACTGCCCAGTCGACATCCCAATCGTGAAGAGACAGTGGAACATTTCCGATCGCGTGGGCAAGGTCCCATCCACAAATACACCCCTGCGTTTGATATCGATCAACAAAACTGGGACATGAACATAACTGGAACGTAAAGGTGTTGAAGGGCAATAGGACTATAGAAGATACCCTCCCCGGACATTGATCTCTCAAAGTTGGATATTTCTCGGGACGCCCAGGCAGGACCCCGCGGTGAACGGAAAAAAAAAAAAAAACACACCTGAGCCTTAGCTGCCTTTGTGATCGATTGCATCGGGAACCACTGTCCCGTGTAGTACTGCACGCCGCTGAAAATGACAAGGGCGATAGAAGACCCCTGTTTTTCTATTACTTCCAAAATATCCTCTTCTCGAAGGAAGAAATCCCCTTGGCGGGGGAACATTTCGATGATGGCATCTTTGGGATCGAACCCGTGTAATTGCACCTGGGACGCAAAAGCAAACTTTGACAAGTGCAGCGTTAGAAAAAGGGAGAGAATGATGTAAAGGTGATTAAAAACGAGGAATGACCCACCTGGTCGGATGGGAATGCCTTGCCCTCGCAGAGTAACTTGTACCGCTCAGGGGTGGGCTTATAGAATGTACTCATCATGAGATGCAGATTTGCCGTCAGAGTTCCCATGCAGGCAACCTCAGCCTCGCGGGCACCTTTCGCAAACGCGAAAGAGTACGTTAGACCAAGGACCACCGCCAAGATGAATATTCCAGAATTTCTCTACCTAACAGCTCAGCAAGAAGAGGGTTTACGTGATCAGTGATGTTGATCCATTCCCTCCCGTGCGGATGATCGTGATGTCCGAGAACAGCCCTGCGAACGTGAAAAAGGGCGGTCAGCACATGCTTGGGGAAATGAATTCGGACAGGTTAGGGCGCTTTCCTAGAACCCCAGACACGAAATTCCTCCTGTACCAGCGCTTCTGCAGCCTGCGGAAGAAGGCCCAAAGAATTACCACATAGATAAGTGCAAGGTTCTTCGCCTGCGGGTCCAGGGCGAAGTTTCAACGGGCGTTTACTATTTACGGGGCATGGAAGCAAATTAAACGCTGGAGATTTACGAACCTTTGACACGCATTGCGCCAACGTCGTGATTAGTGGGGATAACAAAACGGGGGCGGAAAGGAGCATCAAAAAGGGATTGCATCGGTGCGCGAATAAGTCGGGTGAATGTGATGCGGTGTGGTTTGGTGTCGGCATATCGCGAAAGACAGAAAAAGCGTATGTGAAATGAATTCCATCTACCGCAGGTGGTCTGGCGTCGTCCATTCATTAAATTATTTACCGCATGTCTTCCCTTCCTTCCCCTTTCTACCGCCCGTGCAACCCCGTGACACCTCATTTACTACTCTAACAGCGAGACCATCTAACCATCTAGCCGTCACAGCGATCACTTGTCATCGCAGATCATTACCCGAGACATGGAATGCACGGTGCGACGTTGCATTCCAAGTCTAGCTTGTTGGCTCCGGACGGACAGTTACCGTCCGACTTTCGGTTCATCGCAAATTACCGATGGGGCTCGGGAATGTACCGTCTCACCTAGCGGGCTCAAGTCAGTCACAGGACAACGATATTCGGTTATCTGATCAAAGGTTTTACTTGGTTGGCAAGGACCTCAGGTATTCTGGGATTCAGCGACTGCAGCGCGTAATTTCGGGAAAGGGAGATAAACTTTCTTTGAATCGTAGCATTGGAGGTAGCCAGTAGCTAAAGCTAATGTAACGGGAGATGACTAGTTGAGGATGAGAAGAATTGTTTTTTTTTTTTTTTCCGTAATACCGCCGCACAGGAAAGTAGCAGGAAGGAAGGTGTGAGAGTGTCCGGCCCGGATGTTCCGTGGAACTGTAGCCGCGGAGATCTTTGATGGCCCCAAAGCTTTGCAGAACTAGTAGCGCAGTAGCACTGGGGAGCGAATACCAAAGCTATATTGACACTGACACCCCCACCATGACCAGAAAACTTGTCGTAATCGGTGCTGGCCCAGTTGGGTGCCTCGCCGCCATCTCCCTCGCAAAGATGGGTTGGTCAGTCGAAATATATGAATCTCGCTCTGGTATCTCCCTTTTTCACTTGGCGGATGATCCATTTTCACAAAGTCGACTCCAGATATGCGCTTGCCTTCTTCGCAGGCAGCCGCCCAGCAGCGATCGATTAACCTCGCCATATCTTCTCGTGGAATAGCTGCCATGCAAGCAATTGATTCCGCCGCGGCCTCTCGCTTCCTCGACAACGTTATTCCCATGCGTGGCCGAATGATCCATGATTCCGACGGTAATTTGGACAGCCAACCCTACGATAGGAACGGCCAGGTGGGCATGGCATTCCCACTCCTCGATGCTCCTCGTGCTCACGCCCTTGTGCCGCGTTTGTCCCGCCCCCTGAATTGCCTTGTTCTTGAAAAGTGCATTAATTCCATAGACCGTGCCCTTCTAAACCAGGGGCTTCTCAACGAAGCGCTAGCTGTCAAGTCCATTCGCGTCTTTTTCCAACATAAGGCTGTGTCCGTAGATTTCGATGGCCGCGTGATATCGGTCCTGGATGCTAGTACGGGCGAGAAACTCGAAAGGGGTTTTGACCTCTGTATCGGCGCAGACGGCAGTTATTCCATCGTAAGACGTCAGCTGATGAGAGTCGTCCGGTGGGTAAACCCCTCTCGCCTTCGGAGCGCGCTGCGTTATGACCAAATACATCACTCTCCACAGCATGGATTTTCAGCAAGAATATATCCCCCATGAATACATTGAACTTAAAATTCCAGCTGGACGAGACCATCGTAATAATTCAACCTTTCTCCTTGATCCGAATCATTTGCATATCTGGCCAAGGCACTCTTTCATGCTCATCGCATTGCCTAACAAAGTCAGTCTCCTACCTCAACCATGACCGAGCCTTATCTTGCAACGTGTGCTATGCCTCATACAGGACAAATCATTTACTTGCACATTATTCGCTCCAACGATTGAGTTCGAGAAGCTATCCCACAATGACCAATTTCTTCCATGGTTTAGGGCACACTTTCCCGACGCTTTGGAACTCATAGGGACAGAGGGGATATTGAATTCTTTCCAGCAGAACCCGCGGAACCCTCTAATTTCTATCAAAGTATGGCATTTTTTGTTCTCATCTACGCTTTTAGCATAAGTGTTCCCCCCCCCTGGCCCCTCAGACAAAACCATACCATTACAAGGACCGCGCAATTATCCTTGGGGATGCAGCACACACCATGGTTCCTTTCTATGGTCAGGGCCTAAATTGCGGCCTTGAGGATGTGCGTATCCTCACAGCATTACTTCACCAAGGAGGGGTTGATCCCATGACGGTGGGAGATCCGGAGGCTTTTGATCTTCGACTTGCCGGAGCCCTTTCCCGGTATTCTG
The DNA here is from genome assembly GCA_003314065.1 of Lactarius sp. MG50. Taxonomy (NCBI): domain Eukaryota; kingdom Fungi; phylum Basidiomycota; class Agaricomycetes; order Russulales; family Russulaceae; genus Lactarius; species Lactarius sp. MG50. The sequence goes on along the minus strand of QLOZ01009157.1, from coordinate 1,545 downwards.
AGTCAAGGCACGAGGACCTCATTGCGATCAATGACCTGGCGATGGATAATTAGTGAGCATTACCCTGTCGCCGGCCTCGTTTCCAATAGGCATACCGAAAATACTCTAGCGTAGAGATGCGGCACTCCGTCACAACATTGTCCCACAAGTTGCAAAGGATCGTGGACAACCTGCTGTTCTCATTGACCTCTCGCACGCCTGTCACATTGGCTAGTCTAGGCGCCTTTCCGCCGGGTGTGACCTTCCCGTCGGAGACACCTCGCGGATGGCTCCCTCTGTACACGATGGTGACCTTTCGTCCTGACATTAGCTACTCGACCGCTAGACGTAAAGTAGCTGAACAGTCCCGCGTGATGGCTAACATAGGAATCGTTGGATCGGTGGCGCTCGGTGTTGCGAGTGCGGGCATGGCATGGATGGCGTTATTTCACCGAACGCGAAGTCATTCGTAGAAGCATGTCAGGTAGTACAGTAATCATTAAAAGAGATAGGGGTTTTCGACCTCATTGTTCTTATTCCCGGGAATATGGCCACGTCGAAATCTCGGTTATTGGTGGGACCAAACTTGCTTGTTTTCTGCCGCGATTGAGAAATCATTGTATTTTTTCTCCCTCCTGGCGGGTGACAATTAATGGGCCGGGCCCGTCATGATGAACGTATCATATCGTCACACATGTCTGAGTAAACATTCTCGGCCTTGGCATTCAATCATACAACGATCAGCTATGAAAACACCGTGTCCACCAGGAACCTAATGCTACGGGAAAGGGGCAGTACAAGTGGAGAGGTGCGAGGAAATAGATAACAGACAGGTTGCAACAATAAAGAGTCCGAGAAGCGAGGCAACAGCAACAAGAATGGGTATTGTTCTGGGTGGTCGTGGGCGCAAGCATCGTCGCCATCAACGCGGCGGAGGACGTTCCATAAACGTATACAGTGCATCCAATCAAAAATATTTATTTCACGCGGCGTTCTTCGGGGGCCTGCCCCGCTTTCGCTTGGGTGGGGGGTCGGAGGAGGCCCCTTCTGCGACGTCGTCGTGGGGAGGGACAGGCTTGGGAGTCTTTGGTGGCCTTCCTCTCTTGCGCTTCGCGGGGGGTTCACCTGTCGCGGTCTCCTCTTGGGGATTCTTGGGCTGCACGATTACGAGAGGTGAGAAGGGGAAGCCGGAAGTGATAGGTTCCAAGCATACTTTAGGAGGCCTCCCTCTCCTCCTCTTCTCGCCAGCCGCTGGGGCAGCTTCGGATGTGGAGGCGGCTGTGCCCGCAGCGCTCTTCTTGTTTTTGCTGCCCTTGGGACGACCGCGACCTCGCTTCGCGGGTGTTGTGGCGAGGCCTAAAAGAAGAACAAGGACGCTGTTAGCGCACAGAATGGGATAGGACGCGCCTTATCGATCGTTGCAGAGGCATGCGAAAGAGAAGAGGGACTGACCCGTGTCTGAGTTCCCCGCGTGTTGAGCACCCTCATCGAGCTCGTCGGGAAGTTTGGGATCGTCATAGGTGTCGTCGGCTGGAGAGTCAGACATGATGGTTGGGAAAAGTGGGT
>QLOZ01009139.1:0-16535 GCA_003314065.1 Lactarius sp. MG50 | reverse complement strand
GGGGGCGCGCGGGCAATGTGGGGCGTGCGGGTGATGCGGGGTGTGCGGGCAATGTGGGAGAGTCGTTGAGGGGGCTGTCGTCGTCGAAGACTTGTTAGTAGGAACAAAACTAGAAGAAAAAAAAACATACCTTCTTCTCGCATTTGGAGCGAGGGAGAAGGGGGCGATGCGAAAACTTTCTTTTTGAGGCGGCAGCATTGGTGGAATTGCAGACAGAAACCCCCCTCCGTCTCGCATTTGGAACGAGGGAGGGGGGTGGCGGTTGGAAAACACCGCGCGTCGTGTTTTGGGGCGGTGGTGGTGGCGGCTTGAGAGGAGTTGCCGCGTGGAATCGACGCGCGGAACTCCAAGCTAGTAAAAAAAAAAAAGGGAAAAAAAAAATAGAAACACAAAAGCATGGCCAAACCGTAAACCGTGGTCCAACCGTAAACCATGGTCAAACCGTAAACCGCGGGTAAGGGTGCGGTTTGGCCTCGGGTGTGAAATCTCAACACCGCACCCGCACCCGTGACACACCGTGACCGAAAACCGCGGTGTCACCCGAACCCGTGTCACGCCCTAGGAATCAGACTTCTGCTTTGGCGTAGCAGTAATACTTGTCTTTCTCTGTGGAATAGGCAAGTTCATACCATGTCCCTCCTACGTGGTGGACTGGGAAGACTCCTGCTTTGCCTCCTCTAATGTTGGGGACTCCTATGAAATAGTGGCCGTCCCAAGGTATCGATCCTTCGATGTGTGTGAGGGCGCTTCCCTTTCTGCACCAATGGATTCTGCTGTCTTCAGTCTTGTCGTTGGTCTCACACTTCTCGACGAAGAATGACTTGAACTGTGAGGATGTAGAAGGCTCCACGGTGGTTGATATACTGGGTAGGCTGGGGAACTCTGTTGTACTTGCTAGACTTGGTAGCTCTAATGGTCCGATGTGGACGGATAAGTCTGTTCTAATGTCATGCCCACTATCTGGGCGTACCTCCAACGGTGATGGAGGGGGCGTAGGCAAGGCTGGCAAGGCTGGGGACTGAGGGCGCAACAGGGGCGAGAGGTCTGCATACCTCTCCCTAGCTGGAGTACTGCGAGTGCATTTGAACTTAAGTCCCTTCCCCTTGATCATAGACAAGGGGAATCAGCATGAAGTCAGGCAATGAGCCTGAGGAGCGAGGATTCACAAGAAAGGAATAAGAGACGTGTTACAAGCCTGAGATTACAAGAGAACAGACTTAAGGTCTGTCCTAAGCGTACTATGCGATATAAGTACAAGTAACTACAAGTCAGAGCAAGTCAGTGTGAGTCATAGTGTCCCTAGGACACTAGTAAGTGGTCTGAGTCATCAGGAGTCACAGTACAGTAAGTGAGTCATGAAAGCGTGAGCCAGTAAGGTGTCGAGGCAGCGCATGCGCAGAGGTGTGCAAATGTAGCACTAGTGGTTGCACGCTGGTCCAGATGGTCTGTCAGACCCAGTGGTAAGTAAGTAGTACAGTAACGAGACACGAGAGCAGAGTCATGGGCCATAGGGGCCTGGCAGTCCATAGAGTCGAGTAAATAATGGCACCACCCCTCCTTGTGAACAACAAGGAAGGAGGATGCCACTGTCAGTCGAGGCGTGAGACGGTAGGCATAGTAAAAAGTAAAAACAAAGCGTACAAGTCCTCGGAACGTGACAGCACATGGCTATGAGGTGAACCTGGAAGTCATTGTGGATGATAAGGGTATTGCATGGGAGATGCTTTTCAAGGTGTGGCAACCCTTTTGTACTTATTATACGCCGCGCTGATGCTCGACCCCAGATGCCATCTCACATTCTCACCATGTATCAACTGTCAGACCCAAACAAGGAACTCATTGCGAAGAAAGTCCGAAAGAAATTGAATGAGCTTGAGATCCTCAAACTTCTTAATACCATCCAGCCGAAGTCTGAGCACATTATCTTGTTGCTTGATTCATTCCACATGCAGTCCAGGCCGTGGGCCATTCTATCCAAAATGGACACCATCATGGATTACATTGCACTTGCTCCTAATCTAGTTGAGAGCAGGGTCGCTCAAGTCTGCCAGGGCCTCATCAAGGGCCTTGTGTATCTTCACAAACTCTGTATCACCCACAGGGACATCAAGCCTGACAACCTTGTTGTCGACCAGGACTTTTGCTTGAAAATCATCGACTTTGATATTGCTATGCAAGTAAAGGATGAGGATGAGGAGGTCAATGACCAATACAGGACAAAGCATTGGATGGCACCCAAAGTCAAGGACAAGTCATCGACATACAGTCCGATCAAGGCTGACTGATGGTCATGTGGGCATGTCCTTCTGTACCTTCTTGACGAGTTCAGGAAAGAAAACAAGCGCCTGAGGGCAACTGCAGGGAAGCTGAAGGCGCATGATCCCAAGCAATGGCCATCATTGCTTGAATGGCACACTTGGTTCACCACACCGCTCTTGGATGTGGCCAACATACAGAAAGGTGGCAAGAGAAAGGCCTCATGGCCTCACCAAGATGCAATGGAAGGTACAAAGCCCCCGAAGGCAAAGAAGCAGAGACTCATCATGTCGTACCAGAACGAGAGGGAGAGGGAGTTCCCAGAGCTTTATGAACTACAGGCATCTCAACCTATGGCTCAAGTCAATTGATGTATTTCTTGGCACTCGTTGTAATAGAGGTGTACGTAGTGTACATGCCAGTGTAATGTTGTTAATTTCCACTTTTTGAATCATATTAAGTGCACCCTGTCGTCATGCTTATGCCTACTACAGTAGTATCCCTTGCATGCTGGTTGAGTCTCTCTCTCCTAGTCCTCCTCATCCCCATTCCCAGGTAGCATTTGTTTTGCTGCAGAACTGCTCATGTCCCTTTGATGAGTGACGATGAAGCTGTTTGTTGGCTGTACGCTGTGGCTGTGGCCAATGTGACCATTTTTCACCATTGCATCTCCGTCATCATCCTCAATCGTTGTCATCATCCACCACATCCACCCATCATCTCAAGCCTGTGTCCAGGTGGTGGACATGGATAGTGTTTTAAGGTCTGGTCCTATGGACCAGGAAAAAACCGAGGACCAGACCAAACTTGGACCAGTGAGAACCAGACCATTGGTCACAGTTTTCCCGATTTGGGGTACTATCCGGTCTGTGGTTCTATCTATTTCCTTGTAGAGTAAGAACCAGTGAAAACCAGTCATAACTGGGTTGAACCAGCCTTTTGGGGAACCCTCACTGCTCCCTCGCTCCTTTGCCCATGACACTTGACGCTGCGCCTTGGTAAGCTATCTTTTTTTGTTTTTTTGTTTGTATCACTCTTACTAACTAAAAACCACCCAGGTATATTGACCAGCACGGCAGCACCAGCACCAGTACCAGCGACACCAGCGGTGGTGACCCAGTGGCAGTGACACCAGGAATGGCAGCAGCACCAACAGTGGCAACAGCACCATGGCGGCAGCACCAATGACAGTAGCAGCTGTCACTTTGTTTTTATCTTCTAGTTTCTCATCAATGGCTAACAACTCATCATTCACAGGTACATGGCTGCCCCTTCTCGCTTGTAAATGTGGGCTGGGGCTGGCTTTTCTCTGTTTTGCTGCCATGAGACTGCCGCAACATCGTGGTGTCACCACCACTGTCACCACCCCCTCTCTCGCAACGCGAGTTGGGTGGTTCTGCTTTCTTTGGCTCGAGACAACCACCATGTCACTGCCACTGTTGCCGTATTGTCACCTCACATTGTCACCAGCCACCGCATTGTCACCACCACTGTCATCAGTAGCAATGGTGGCAGCAACAACAATGGCAACAATGGCAGCAGCAGCAGGTGCAACAGCTGGACCAGCGAGAGTGGCAGCGGCAGTGGTGGCAGAGGTGGGAGCAGTGGCAGTGGCAACTGTGGCGGAGGGAGCAATGGTGACCATGACAGGGCAAGCAACAGTGACCATGATGGGGGCAGCAACGGCGACCATGGCAGGGACAGCAACAGTGACCGTGGCAGAAACAGCAATGGCGACCACGATGGGGGCAGCAACGGCGACCATGACAGGGGCAGCAACAGCAACCACGCAGCAAGGACACAACAGTGACCGTGGCGGGGGCAGCAATACGTCCACAGCTGGGGTGGCAGTGGCAGCAGCAGGGCACATACATTATTACATTACATAGATGTACATTTAGCAATAGTAATAGTCAATGAAAGTTCTCTCAATAATAGTCTTGAAATTGTATGCATACGTGTGATGAAAACTGGTCTAAACTGCACATGGAACTGATCTGAACATGTTACGCTCAGCCTTGGGCGTTCTTAGCGGCGTGCTATCTGGTGACTTGGTTCAGCCCAAGTCCTGCTTTGTAGGGTAGTACTGCTTGGTACTGTGGACGTTATGGCGATTCTCCTATTGATTGTTGAGGCTCAATACGTAGGCCTTCTGTTGTGCACAAGTGTCACTGGTACACAAGTTGCGCAGGTGCACTTGGTGACTCAAGCGCAAAGGTGTGAGGGGCCAAAGGTTCCCTGAATACAAGGGAGGAGAAACAAGGGGATAGAGCAGGAAGCGGAGTGTACTGGTGGTCCTTTGGGGTCTGTTCTGGTTCGTTCTAACCTTGGGGTGCTTCCCACTGCAGGGATTCCAAGGGTCAAGTAGGCTGAATTGTCAAAGAGGTCGAGTCTGAGTCTTACATGTCCAAGATGCGTACTACTTATAGTAAACCGGTCAGGCCCCTATCAAGAGGGACGCGTAAGTGTCAGGGCATAGGGCCCATGTCGTCATAAGGGTCCAGAGCACACGCCATAGGGGCGCGGCAGCGTTCTAGTTCAATCTGATGGGCGCGTGCAAGGAATGGTGTCAAGGGTCAGTCCAAGCATCCAATCATTCAAGAGTCCGTTATCGTAGGTACGTGCGGCCTTCATACACGCCGGAACACGTCTGCACTACACCCTAGGACCTAGGGAACACGCCTTCAGCGTGCTGTGATGTGCCGATGTGATGTGAGCCATGCATGCACATGCTAGTGCCATGCGTCTGCCACAACCATGCGCTCGTAGCATGAGGCTAGGAGCTCCTTCCTAATTAGTCCAGTTCAGTGTCAGTTCCAGTTTTGTACAGTAATTCAATTGCGTAGCATTGTAGGGCCTCCCAGGGAGGTCCATATTCCATCCTTGTCTTGTCAGGTACCTAGTCGCAAGTCCCAGAGACTGCGCAAGGGCTAGTTCAGTGCACAGAGGCAGCATGATCGTAACAGAACAGGTCATTGACTGGTCCTGGTTTAGACTGATTTGGACCAGTTTTGAGGCTTAGACCAAACTGATATTGACCAGTCACAAGCAGTTCAGTCCAGTTTTCAGCAAAATCTTCACTGTGTCTGACTGGTTCCAGTTCTGGTTCAACAGCAATCAGGCCTGAAAACCAGACTGGACTGGACTTTAAAACACTAGACATGGATGTAGATGGCGTCAAGTGCCATTGGTGTCAGGTAGACACTGTCTGTCTCCATGGCTCCTCTTCCCACCCTTCTTTCACCCTCCTCGCCTTGTCATGTTCTCCATTGCTTGTTCCCTTCGCACTTAGGTGGCAATGCTGCCTTCCCATGCTGCCTCTCCAGTGCTCAGCTTGAATAACAAGGTTGACAGGCCAACAGGGGGAGGGTTTGTGAGCCTCTAGTGCCCCCACCTACCACAGGCATGAAGAGACTGCAAAGATTTGCACTTGATGTGTTTCTTTCACCTTTGCCTCCCCTGAGACCCTCCTCTCCTCCATAGTAGCCGATGGCTCTCAAGCCTGTGTCATGATTGCCCATCCCTCCAATGCTGTCGCATGTGCCTTTCGCTATGCTTGGTGATGCCCTTGAATTGACTCAAGTCATCACCTCTTCTTCATGGCCTTCATGCTTACCTGAAGTCAGCCAGATGGGGAGGGAGATCTGGTCATCTTGCGGGGAGTCAGAATGTGTGCAGCGAGGAGCGAGGCATTAGGGAGGGAGGTCAAGTGAGTGCTCCACCATGTCCACACCCTCACATCTGCTTCCTTTCTCTTTCTCTGACAATGACAATGACAAAACAGACATGGCACACAAGCCATGTGTGAATCCAACTTCACCTTCCCTGTGCAGACCAGGGTGTGCATTTGCATCACATCTCCACTCAGCAACTGCTGCAGTGAGTAATCCCCCCTGCACTGAACCCTTGACATTGGGTTGTGTGCCTAAGGGGACTGCCACTGCATGCAGTCTTAATTCCATAAGGCTCCCAGTGTCCAAGTTAGCCATCTAAGACTTAGCAACTGACCTGACCTCAATACACTCAGAGCTTGAGCGTAACACCAGCACCAGCTGTTACGCTTTTTACCACCCTATTCTCCCTTTCTCTCCTTTACTTCACACTCATCATCTGCCTGTTGATTGTCTCAAACCCTCAACTCCACTATGACACAGACTCACGTGACTCGACTTGGTATCCCGCTCTCATGCTTCATTACTTATATAAGACTGCCTAGAGTAGCTTGTATCCCCTAGGCTTGTTCTCTTTGTACCAATACTGAGCTCTGCTCTGACCCTTCAGTGGCTAACTGGTTTCTCCCCTTTCATCTTGTGCACCCTCAGATCCTCAGGCCAATTGCCTGACTTTGAACTCCCCTTTGTGAACCCTTGTCACTGGGTGGCACACATAAGGGGACTGCCATTGTGCTCAGTTTCAATTCTGAGACTCACAGCACCTGAGTCAAGACCCAACTCGGCAATAGACCAATACAATATGCCCAGTGCTCAGGTGTAACATTAGAACAGGCCTCTCGAATCCCTGAATGACCGACACCACAGGGCAAACTTGGAAGCCCTAGAGAACTCGACACACCCCACACCAATCACCCAATCACAAGAGATCTGACCAACAGAAAATCATGAGACTACTATCAATCAAGAGATACCAAACGCCTGATCCCAGATCTAGGAGCTCTTATCAATCGCCCCACAATATCGACCAATAAACTGAAAATGGCAACGGGAGTACTCCCTACCATTAATGACAGTATGCACGTGTCATAGGCCCCAGTGGTGGTGTTCCCACCAGGGTATGGGCCCTCGGGACTGAATCCACCAAATGTACCCCAGAACATTCCCTTAGTGCCCCAGCTGCAAGGCAATGACCTTCGACTGGAGGGCCAGGAACCATCCACCTTCAAGGGGGATCGCACTGCCACCAATTCATTTATCCACGAATTGAAGCTCTACCAGTATCTGAATGGAGAGCACCCAATCATCACCAATGAAGCAACCCAAATCGCACACACCCTGACATACATCCAGGGCCCAGCCACTGCAAAATGGAGACAAGCCCAAGAAGAGTGGCTCGTAACCAACCCCAACCCAGAGTGGGACAGCTTCGAAAACCAGTTCATGCAAGACTGGTTCAACACCAACAGGCCCTATCACGCCACGGCGCAACTTGACAACCTCACCATGACCCACAACAATATCGATGAATATATCACACGCTTCACAGAACTCGCACGCAAAGCACTGTATCACAAAGACAATCCAGCAGTACTTGAGAAGTTCAAAAGGGGACTAACCTTACGACTCCTGGAGACCTGCACAAACTATGACAAACCACAGACATGGGACGCCTGGAAACTATCCAGCCGACAATGCCAGGCCATCATCACAGCCCTCAAACCACACAAATGAGCATTATGGGAGGAGAGACACTCCCACATCCCATTGCCACTCATCGACACCCCAGTGCTCATGTGCACAATGACACCAGAACCAGAGCCAATGCAAGTCGATCACATCATGACTAGCAAAGATCAGCAACATGCACAAGGGAGATGTTTCCTGTGCAATAAACACAGGCATATACAACAAAACTGCCTGGAGAAGCTCATGGAGACATGCCTTGCAGCCTTGCATTTCAGGACTAAGTCCAGAAAAGCTGAGGCGATGTGAGCAGAACTCCTTGCATACATCAGAGGACTCAATGACAAGGAGCACCATGCCCTCTGCATGGCAGCCAAGTTCAACCAAGATGTGTTCCTGCCCCAATTAAACTCGATGTGCATAGCAGTGTCATTCCACACTGTGCAAACGAAAGCTGATCTCCTTGCCTTCCTTGACTGTGGAGCCACCGAGTGCTTTGTCAGCCAACAGTTCATCGAAAAGCACAAACTAGGGAGGAGGCTCCTATGAATCCCAAAACGACTGAAGAATGCTGATGGCTCCCTCAACTCAGGAGGAGATATCACCCACTACACAGATTTGGAAGTAATGACTGGCCAAGTACCACACGTCCTCCAATTCTACATAGTGAACATGGACGAAGATCATGTCATCCTAGGCTACCCCTGGTTTGTGGCAGCCAACCCCCTACCTGACTGGAAGAATGCCACCTTACCCACCAGTGTGGTCCTATGAACTATAGGGGCTGCGTCGGAGACACCCAAGTCGTCCATCAGAGTTGCAGGCATGTCCACTGCCAAAGTCCACAATGAACCCTTCTGGGAAGAAGGGGATCAGCTCTTTGTCCACATCGCCAAAACTATGGTGGCACAACAGCTAGCAGAACAAGCAGCAGATAAGACAGAACGATGATGGGACAAGATTGTTCCCCCACAATACCACACACATGCCCACGTCTTCAGTAGTGTTTTAAGGTCCAGTCCGGTCTGGTTTTTTGATCCCAAAAAGGTCAACCAGGACTGGGACCAGTTGCAGCTGTCACCAATTTCCAGTCAACCAGGACCAGGACCAGGTAGGACTGGTCCTTATCGGTCTTTTCCCAGTCCTCTAACCAGTCCAAACCAGTCTTTTTGCAGACCACACAACAAAAAAGACAAAGGCTTTATTTATAGTATTCTATCTACTACATACAATTTAACAGAAACCAAGTAAAAAAAATAACCTAGTAGGAGGGAGACCAATGGAGAACTGACAACAAACATGCGGTACAGAGCACAGCAGGATGCAGTGGAGGAGGAAGCACCAGCGCTGTGCACGAGGACACTACACAAGTGGGTGGTGACTAGATGTATGCAAGTGGTGGTGGATGCACCGGCGCAGACAGTCACTGCTGCTCCCACTGCTGGTGCCGCCGGTGTTGCCATTGGTGGCCCTTGTCATTGTCCCCACTGCACCCATGTTGCCGCCGCTGCGTCCATGTCTGTTACGTTCTGTAGGACTTGTATGCCTTTATTTTTACTTTCTACTATGCCTACCGCCTCGCGCCTCAACTGACAATAGCATCGTCCTTCCTTGTTGTTCACAAGGAGGCGTGTTGCTATTATTTACTCGACTCTCTGGACTGCCAGGCCCCTACGGCCCGTGACTCTGCTCTCACGTTTCACTACTGTACCACATACTTACCACTGGGTCTGACGGACCACCTGGACCGGCACGCAGCCACTAGTGCTACATTTGCACGCCTCTGTGCATGCGCTGCCTTGGGACCCCGCTGACTCACGATTATATGACTCACTTACTGTACCATGACTCTCGATGACTCAGACTGCTTAGTAGTGTCCTAGGGACACTATGACTCACTATGACTCGCTGTGACTTGCACCACTTGTACTTACATCGTGTCACTTCGCTTAGGACAGACCTTAAGTCTGTTCTCTTGTAATCTCAGGCTTGTAACACATCTCTTATTCCTTTCTTGTGAATCCTCGCTCCTTAGGCTCATTGCCTGACTTCACTCTGATTCCCCTCGTCTATGATCAAGGGGAAGGGACTTAAGTTCAAGCGCACTCGCAGTACTCCAGCTAGGGAGAGGTACGCAGACCTCTTGCCCCTATCACGCCCTCAGTCCCCAGCCTCGCCAGCCTCGCCTATGCCCCCTCCATCGCCGTTGGAGGTATGCCCAGATAGTGGGCATGACAATGTCGCCACCGCTGTGCTTGTGTTGCCACCGCCACACCATGCCCGTGTCGCCACTGCCACTGCACCTGTGTTGCTGTTGCCACCGTGCCCATGTCGCCACTGCCACTGCACCCGTGTTGCTGTCACTGCTGTGCCCATGTTGCCACTGCTGCTGTGCCTGTGTCGCTGTCGCCACCATGCCTGTGTTGCTGCTGCCACTGTGTGAGTGTCGCTGTCACCGCTGCGCCCATGTTGCCGCCACCGCTGTGCCCATGTCGCCATCGCCACTGCACCCATGTGGCCATCACCACTGCCACTGGTGGTGCTGCTGGTGTTGGTGTTGCCACCACCAGTGCTGCTGTTGCTGCCATTGGTGATGCTGCTGTCATTGCCATCTTGTGTTGGGAGCGGGGGTGGGGGCTATGTCATTGAAAACCTTCCATCTCGCATTTGGAGCGAGGGAGATGGTGAGTCAGAAATCCTTCGTCTCATGTTGGAGTGAGAGAGGAGGTGTCTTTGGTCAGTAACGCTTCAAGAAGTGATAGCAATGGTAACATACTTTGCACCCTGCTCACGAGCGCTGCCATCTGACCCTTGTCAAGTTGTGCAAGGCGGTGGTCGAGTTGGGCAAGGGTGGTTGAATTGGGCGAGCAAGGCATGGGTGCGCTAGCCAGTGCAACATGTAGAGTAAAAAAAAAAGTGTGCGGCACTGGAAGGCCTGTTGAGGTGGCGCTCAAGATGGGTGAGCAGCACAGGGGTCAATGACAAAGACAGCGGATGCTGTGGATCGACTCAGAGTGGGCGCAGCGTGTTGAGTAGGTGTGTGACAAGCTGGTCACAGGCAGGCCAGTTGAAACTGTGTGCCACACTGTGCATGGGCATCAACGGTGAAGGGCATTGTGGTGGTCCTGTTGCAAACCGGTCTCAACTGGTTATTTTGCAGTTGAGCTTTTTCTGTGGGAATCAAAGACCACAACCAGGGGTTGGCCAAAAATGGTGCAACCGCAACCAGTGGTCTGGTCTTTTTTCAGTCTGGTCCAGTCCAGTCCCCAGTCTTTTTCTGGTCCTATGGACTGGACCTTAAAACACTAGTCTTCAGTGAAGAAGCATTGCAAAGGTTCCCAGGTCCTTGGCCCTGGGACCATGCAATTGAACTGAAACCCAATGCCCTGCAGACACTAGACTGTAAAGTCTATCCCCTCACCCTATCAGAAGACATTGCACTACAGAAATTCATCGACGAGAACCTTGTGAAAGGTTATATTCACACTTCAAAATCCCCATACACATTCCCCTTCTTCTTCATCAAGAAGAAGAACAGTGACCTCAGACCCGTCCAAGATTATTGCAAACTCAATACCTGGACCACATGTGACACCACACCATTCCCACTCATCCACGAACTCATGGATTGACTCATGCGCATGAATGGACAACCATCAGCACTATTCACGAAGCTTGATATCTGCTGGGGTTATAACAATATCTGCATCAAAGATGGCAACCAATGGAAGGCAGCGTTCAAGACTAACCGAGGACTCTTCAAGCCCATGGTTATGTTCTTCAGACTCACCAATGCACCTGCTACCTTCCAATCCATGATGAACTGCCTGTTCCGTGAACTGATTAACAAAGGATACGTCACTGTTTACATGGATGATATCCTGATCCACACCCCACACGATGTCCCTCTCCATCGCCGCATAGTAAACGATGTCCTAATGATTTTGGGATGCAATAACCTCTTCCTGAAGCCCCAAAAATGCCAATTTGAATCAGACTCTGTCAAATATCTAGGAGTCATCATCAGCAAGGGATCCATCGCCATGGACCCCATAAAAGTCACAGGCATCAAAGCCTGGAAGCAACCAACGACCCTGAAGGAAGTGCGAGCACTCCTCGGCTTTCTGAATTTCTACTGCATGTACATCCACGGTTTCAGCACACTTGCTGCACCACTCAATGCCCTCATGGCCTGGTGCGCAAAGGGAGGGAAGTTCTATTGGGACAAAACATGCCAAGAAGCCTTTGACGCCCTCATTGAAGCTGTCATCACAGCCCCAGTTCTCAGACAGCCACAATTTGACAAACCATTCATCATCGACACAGATGCATCAGCATATGCCATCGGAGCAGTACTACAGCAGCACAATGACAGGAACAAACTTCGCCCAGTTGCATTCCTGTCAGCAACCCTCAATGAGACACAGAGGAACTGGGACATATATGACAAAGAACTGTATGCAGTGGTCTGCGCCCTCGAGTACTGGTGACCATACCTTGCCAGTTCCCACCACCAGACCCTCATCCACACTGACCACCACAACCTCCAGTACTTCAGAAAACCGCAGAACCTGAACTGATGACAGGCATGCTGGCACCAAGAACTTGCAGACTACAACTTCAAGCTGGTGCACATGCCCGGGAAGAAACACATCCCCACTGACTTCCTGTCGCATCCCTTTGGTGTAGACCAAGGGGATGATGATAACAAAGGAGTCACACTTCTTCCCAACACTTGCTTTGCCAAACTCACATTCCCTGATGACCTAGAAGCGAGGCATGAAATTTTACGTCTTCACCATGACCACCCACTCACTGGACACCCCAGCATTGCAAATACCCAGCACCTACTCAACCAACAATATGAAGGGGAGGGCATGAAGGAATTTGCCACTAAATATGTACGCAGTTGTGCATCATGCCAGGAGAATAAACCATGAACCCATCACCAACATGCTCCCCTCCAACACATCCCCGCCAACCCAACACAAGGCCCATTCCAGATGATTGCCATGGATCTGATCACAGATCTACCAGAGTCACATGGCTTTAATGCCGTCCTCACAGTGGTTGATCAGGGCTGCTCCAAGGCAGCGAAATTCCTCCCCTGCACCACAAATATCACTGGAGAGGGTGTGGCCACCCTCTACCTCTGCCATCTGATCCCCTGGTTTGGGATACCCAGGAAGATCATCAGCGATCATGATCCCCAATTCGTATCCCAATTCACCACAGAGCTTTGCCAACTCCTTCACATTCAGCAGAACATGTCCACCACGTTCCACCCCCAAACCGATGGTGCTAGCAAACATGCCAACCAATGGCTGGAGAAATACCTCTGCCTCTGGACCTCGAACAACCAACACATGTGGGCCCCATACCTCCCACTTGCCGAGTATGTCCACAATTCATGGCCGCATGATTGCTCAGGCCAAACACCCCACCAACTGCTCTTTGGCACGAAACCCTTCATCCTGATGTCCACTGAAGAAGCTTGGGTGCCAGAAGTCACCAAGTGTCTTCAGAAGATCCGGGAGGTGCACAAAGCAGCAGTAAAGGCATTCCAGACCATGACCAATCATACAATTCCAGTTGAATTTGATGAAGGGGATCAGGTGTGGCTTGAAGGGCGTAACCTTAAGCTCCACTACCCCACAATGAAACTCACACCACGCTGCTATGGCCCCTTCCCCATCACGCAGAAACTCTCCCCTGTCACATATCACCTCCGCCTTCCCATGTCCATGTGGATCCACCCCACCTTCCATGTGGATCTGCTCACACAATACATCGAAACCAATGCCCATGGCCATAATTACACCTGGCCAGATCCAGAAGTGATTGAGGGCAAACCCGAATGGGAGGTGGAATCGATCCACAAGGCCAACCTTTACGGCAGGCGATGGGAACTCTGCTTCCTTGTGCATTGGAGGGGATTCCCAGCCTCTGAAGATTCCTGGGTCTTGGCCCATGATCTCCATGCACCTGACCTCGTTGCAGCCTTCTACCAATGTAACCCTGATGCTCCAAGAGTCATGCCACAGGCGCCAGGACAGCACCCACCTCAAGTGGGGGGTAATTCCTCTGCGCCCACTCCCACAACACCATCGATAACAACAGCACCCACAAGATCACTAGCCCCTCAACCCAACACAAGGCTAACAATGACAACTACAAGAACTGGCTGGCAAACATAACTCCCAGCAAGATATGCATTCCTCAAATTGTTCCCATCACAATTTCAACAGTCACTAACAAACCAACACCAACCCACAATTCCCTGGAGTACCGCATGAACTACAACCCTCTCCCAATTCCTTACTCCTATTTCCACTACTACTACTCACCTACCAACAAGAAATGAATCGCAAAACAGCCACTGAAAGAAGAATACCCACGACCCCCTACCATACAAACATTCCACATCCTCACATCCCCTCACGCTATTCCATTCATCCCTAAACAACCAAAACACAAAACACAGCAAGAACAACACTCAAACCTTCACCCCTACTTCTGCAAATCCAACTACTGTCCCTATCACCATCCATACTGAATGAACCCTGCTTTCACATCCCCCCCTTGATGACCTCATCGAAGAATGAACTGAACTTGACCAACACTTCCTTGCCCTGTTCTTAAGAAGCCAAATTCATGGCCTCTCCTGCCCATGACTCTGCACCCGATCACGATCCATCTACTAGCCAAACATCAAACATAGAAGACTGGCTGATGATTGGCATCAGTGAAAGCATGACTCAAATGCTTTCATACAATGAGTACTCAACACCATTAGGAGGCATGTCTACATGCCCTGACGTTCAGGAAATGATTCCTGTGTTGACCCATTTCATATCATACACCCTGGACTCGACACCAGCCCAACACCACCTCTATGGGAGATGCACTGACAAAACACAAGTACCCCTGTTCACCAGCAAACCACTAAGTCTCCCACCACCCATCCCTGAGCAAAGCCCATCCCCATCACCATCATTGATTGAAGCAGCATGAGCAATGCACCAAGAAATTCTCTGGAAGTGATGAGAGCACTATGCACAATGCAAAGCACAGCGACAATCACAGACGCTAGTACAGCAGTCACTCAAAGTTCCTGTCATCAACCCCTTCCTTGGACAACCTCTCCAGAGGACCGATGTCCACTGGACGCATAGTCAATGGGAAGCACACAACCATGCCAAAGCACGGGGACAACGCATCCTAAATCTCACCACCCTCACCATCATCCACCATGCTGCGTGCCCAGAGATGTGTCACCCCAAATGGAACCAGGAGCATTATGTCCTGCAGTACCTTTGGGACTTTGAGACATGGGCCACATCCCTGTATGACAACATCACCAATGACCCAGTACTCTTAAGGGGCACAAACCCCTTCAATTCCCATTGAAAGTACTATATGGCTGACAAACACCCTACTTATGCCTCTGACTGGACTGATTTCATTCTCTGATTTCTTAAGTTATTTATATGACGACCCACATCCAACAGTCCCTGACCAGACACCCCATGTCATCCTCCACCTCATTACCCTCGTCGCCAATGCATCCACCCTTGCCTCCCATAATGATTGTGCACCAGTCACAATGCCCTACCATTCCACACCAATCTCGCTACCATCATCAACCCACCACTCACAGGCTCAATCTGAACCACTGAGTAACTGCATTGTTAACACACATACACAAGATCACCACACAAAGCATCGCTGCCCACCTCACCTTTGAGGCACACTTTCGTTGGGACCCACACATACCCACCGCATTGGCTAACTTACTTTCTATCATTGATGAGGACACACTCATGACAGATGCCTGGTGAAGCTGGGACATCTTCAGACCTGACAGGAGGGCAGTGTTATGCTTTTTACCACCCTATTCTCCCTTTCTCTCCTTTACTCCATGCTCATCATCTGCCTGTTGATTGTCTCAAACCCTCAACTCCACTATGATGCAGACTCACATGACTCAACTCAGTATCCCACTCTCACGCTTCGTTACTTATATAAGACTGCCTAGAGTAGCTTGTATCCCCTAGGCTTGTTCTCTTTGTACCAATACTGAGCTCCACTCTGACCCTTCAGTGGCTAACCAGTTTCTCCCCTTTCATCTTGTGCACCCTCGGATCCTCAGGCCAATTGCCTGACTTTGAACTCCCCTTTGTGAACCCTTGTCACTGGGTGGCACACCTAAGGGGACTGCCATTGTGCTCAGTTTCAATTCTGAGACTCACAGTGCCTGAGTCAAGACCCGACTCGGCGATAGACCAATATGATATGCCCAGCGCTCAGGTGTAACACCAGCACACAGCCACCAATGCCTCCACCACACTTCCTGTCACCCCATGTTCCCCTCATGCTGCCATGCCTGTCACATCCATCAGGTAAACTCGAAAATGCTTAATTGCACTTTGAGTGGCTTATTGTTCTTAAAACCAAAAACAAGACAGATAAGACAAATAAGCCAAACTTTTGGCTTATTTTGTGCTTAGTTTATATTACATAAATTGGGCATAAAGCAAAACTAAGGAAATCTTATTTGTTAAGACAAATTCAGACAAATTAAGAAGAATTCAGACACCAGTAATATTTATTAAGACGAATTCAGACACTACAAAATACATTAAGACAACTAAGACAAACCCTAAGACTAAGAAACATAGCAAGAAGCATAAGAAGAATTTGGACATTAAGAAACATATTAAGAACAATATTTCATAGGTTATTACCACTACATCATCCAAGTGAGTACAGGCACTCACATGCTGGAGGGTGGAAGACGCAGGGTGTCAGCAGGGGTGAAACCAAGCAAGTAAGCACAGGCACTCAAACACTGGAAGGCAGAGGACACAGCGTGTCAGCAGGGGTGAAATGGAACAAGTGAGTGTGGCACTCACACACTGG
>QLOZ01009120.1:0-11740 GCA_003314065.1 Lactarius sp. MG50 | reverse complement strand
CGCAGTGGTGGAATCGTGACTACGGCGAGTCGATGGCGACATTCTACTAGTTCCTCATGCATATCGATATCAACAGCCCTGGGCGGCCCGCCATGTGCTAGTGGGTGGAGGTTGGGGCCCAACCTGTCACCTGTGCTTTTTGTCGCTTGCGCGCTGCATTTGCACTCTCACACACCCAGGTCCTCTGTAAGTTACATTACTTCGAACCGCTAGTAGGCAGATCGTCATGGCATTCTTCCACGCCCAACCGTCCCTTAGCCTTAGCCGAGGGGATTCAGTCGGCCTTTGCCGTCGTGAACACGAAGGTAGCACGTTACGCCTCATCCGACACGACCGCGGATGGGACAGCAAAAAAGGCTGTCCCTGGTCTGGACTGTGACGGCTGCAGAAGTCCGCGGATAAAATCGATTCTTCAAAGCTCATCTCTCTCGCAGCGGGAAATGCCTTGTGGTAAGTGTTATCGTGACGTCATTATCGTCCGTGCCAGGTTCAACTCGCGCATGGACCACGAATTCTTTGATTGTGCGTCGTAAATCGAGTGGGACCCAGGCATACAGACTGAGCGCTCAGCGTGCTCGTCGTCCTGGCTTCGACACCACTGTAGTTCCTCGTCCATTTCGAGCCGACTCGAGGGACTGCGCCTCTCTTCTATATTCATTTCATTTATGTTTGATGAACCGAAGCTCTTCTCCTTTCAATGAACTTTCTACCTAGTCTTGACTGCATTACCTTCCACAGCCACGGAAGCACCGACCACCGGCAGTGTTTCACTGCTCAGTCTGCTACCAGGCGCGCGCCGTAAGGGCTAGCAAGTTTACGTTGGTACTGCTCGTCACCTCACCTGAAGAATACACCTCTGTCGTTACTTGTCCACCAATATGCTTCATAGCCCTCCAGCTGTCACAGCGGGTCGTCCTCCTACATTTATTAGACATATCACGATGACATATTTCCGACCATTGGTCAACTGCCAGCAGCTATTACAACAGCTTGAGCAGCCTGTCGAGCACGCAACCACGGTACGTAGATATCTGACTGCTCTCTGGTCATTCGTGCTCCTGAATAGGTGCGGTGCGTACGGTCCTCGGCAGCGCGGTTCAGGAACAACGAATGCCCCCAATTATGCTGCTCTGGAGCGCTGTCAGATCGTTGCACGCATGTTGCGGGTACCACAGAGCGAAACGGACCTTTGTGCAACCTTAATGGCAGGTCTGTGGGTGCCTGCGTCCTGACAGAGACTGGTGTGGGAGCAACGAGCCACGTGCGTGGGCTCCTGGAGGAGAGCCGAAGGGATGGGATGAAAAACAAGGGAAAAGGTTATAAACGCGCCCTGTGGATATCGGGAACGATGGCGAGATGGGTACTTTGCTGCGCCTTCTGTCCCACAGAGGCCAGTAGTCTACACGTGGCCGCTATGGACGTTGTGGGGCTCAAAGGTAATCAGTAATCAAATAAGTTGGGAGTGGATTCAAGAACATCGGAGCCATTTAAAGGGAAGGGATGGTGGGTAATTCCCTCTCACAACTGACGATCATCTCGAGCCATAAAGGGCATATGGTGCGTATTTTCGTCGAACCTATCGGTTGTGATTGATTCCTTTTATACAAATGACTGACGCGTCACCATCCCTCGCCAGAATCCCAAACGAGAACGCATGTCATCCAGCTTAGTGTCCCGCGCATATATCGAGTTCCGGTTCAGAAGACACTCCGGTATCGGCGCAATGCAATTGTGGGACGCGCGGGCCAATTGGAAACTTGAAGAAGTGCCGGTGGGAACCGAGTCGAGATCCACAGGCCACGGGACACAGCACAAGTTCATACTCCACCAGTGTCGAGGACTGAAGTAGTATTATGGCATTACTGAAGATTGGACATTCGGGAACTCGCGGTATATCTTCTGTCACTGCTTGGTTTCGGAGCTGAAGTAACAGGCCCAGATCTAACTACAGCCCGAGTGGAAACGCCCAGAATGCATTGGGTGCTTGGTGACCAACTGACTCGTTGGTTGCCAACCACCAAATGCTCTTCTCCGCTTCCTCCTTTCTCAGGTGTCTGTCGCGGTGGAGATTTGGGCATGGAAATATATAAGTAGTCAATATCTGGGTCAAATTTTGAGAGGGGATCGAGAGACCCTCACACGACAGACGATTATGAAATACGAGCTGTTCTACCACCCTGACGGCCATCACTACCACCTTCAGTTACCCCACGCCAAATGAAACGACTTGAGGCCAGGAGGTGGGAAACCAAGAAAACAGCGGCGAAGTCGGACAGCGGTGTGTCACTGCATGCATGATTGATTATACAGCAGGTAATGCTTCACTCAGGTTGGGCAAGGTCACGGTAGTGGCCGGGTACACCACAAGCTGTCGCTTCAGCTTTCACACTGGGAGTACGCTTTCAAAGGCTGATAAGTTTACCGCCAACATCCTGATGCATGACGGGCGTAAGCGGGCGGATATTCCGGGCCGTCGAACCTACACCCGCACCCGTGGCCCAGACAAAATCAATATTTCTAGCCACCACCTAGGAGGCTGCCCACTGACTATCGCTCCCTTCGGGGATGCATACGAAAAAATTGGAACGATACAGAGAAGATTAGCATGGCCCCTGCACAAGGATGACACGCTGTTTCAGAGTGGTAGACCTACGGGTCTCAATATTTATTTTTCACTCAGGTCGTAAAACAAGAAATAAGTTCTGCTAAGTCGATCATCACGGCCTTTCAACCGTCTGGGGCATGTTCTACCTGTTCTACTGTTTTCTGTTACTCCCCATAGGCATGGTTACAACCTTGGTCTGACCCCCACAAAGCGAGACTACACACTACATCTCCGACCAAACCGGCACCTAGCAGCAGAGTTCTTTCCCCACCCTCTTCCTCAAACCTGAGGGATTGTGGCAGCTCAGCTCTTGTCCCTAGGCATTGACGCCTGCGCGACCTTTTTGTGTGATAATCCTACTTTGATCCTATCGAAATGCGCAGTGGGAGCTACGCATGCCCCATCCCGAAAGTCTCCGCCAACACTCATTGCATCTGCATTGCGTCCACATCACAACCCAAGTCGATAGAACTACGTCCAAGTATATGATTACATTATCATAGCTGAACCCAATAAGTAGATCAATCCTTTGCAAGTCCTCCTTCCCAAGTCGGTAACTAAGATCGTCATCACACCGCCTCAAGCTTGCTAGCTCGTCCGCATGGCCCTTGCTGATGATCTCCAAACTGAGCTCTGTCCTGCTCGACCACATAAGTTTGCTCGTCGAATGTTCGTCATCCGGGAAGCGACTGCGCGATAAAATTCCTTCATTGCCGTATCAAGGTCTTAACTATTGACCAAGCTCAAGTGACTCTTCCGCCGTCGGTATACCCCTGATTCTAGTGCATCTAGGAGTTGCTCCATGTTGTACTGTGCTATAGCTTGCCACGTCCTGCCAGGGTCATTGGGCGGTGGCTTCGTAGTATCCAGTTAAATAACTGAATGCGACAAGATCAGACAGTGTCAGTAGCATCATACGAGTGTGTAGTAGATGCTGATCGTGTCGTTGACTCGGAGTTGGTTGTGTCACAGAGTCGAGGTGGGACAAATGCAGGAACGAACACTGAGGTAGGTTCGGGCAGCTGGGGTAACTGGCCCTGCGATCCAGCCGCGGAGCTGGATCCAGAGAATGATCCCGTACCCTCCGAAAGTAAAACTCGCTCGATTTTTAAGTCCGGTTTCGGTTCGCTAGGCGTGGAAATAGACGAGATGGAAAGTTGGTTGGAGAACGAATCGATGGAATCACGCCTCATTCTTGAATGCACCACGGAGACCCTGGCGCCACCAGGTTTGCTCTTCAGTGGGGGTAAAGACGAAGTGCTGAAAAGACATGAGCCTAATATTCATAATCAGCGCGTCGAGCTACTTACGCATGCGATGCCGCGATGAAAGTGCCAGACGATGTGGAGTAGCTGAAAAGACTGGCAAGCCACCTGTACACGCGACGGTAATTGTGACGTGCCTCTTCCGCAAAGCCAAAGAACGCGAAGAAGATGAAAGCACATAGGACGAGCACCCAGCGGGACATCTCGAGCCCGAGAGCCGAATACAGATTATGCTTCCAAAAGATGCTCGGGATTTGAGGAATCACGGAATAGTTGCTATGGACGTCGGCCCAGCTCACCCACGGCTTAAGACCTTGCTTGATATCCATTGCTATGAAAAATGACGCTAGCGGAATTGTCCCAAGTATCTCGACACCGGCAAGCATCATCAAGCGGATGTAGAAACTCCGATTCAGGCCACAGCCGAAAGATATCATCTCACTGAGCTGACTCTGACGCTTGTAGAGATGATAGATAGACCTGACTGTCGATAATGAGTTGCAGAACTGAAAGGCGAAAATAAGGCCGGATACTTACCACAGTAGACGAGAGACACAGAGCCAATCATAACAGGCCATGCCGCCACGAGAAAGAGGGCGGGTATATTCGGCAGTGTACAGTGGTGGGGCCCAAAATCCTCGAAGATCATGTAACGACATCCCGACACAACATACTCTGCATCGAATCTATTTAGAAAAATGGCTGTTAATAGTACCACTGAGCGCACTCACGAACCACCATCTGGAGAATTGGAATGCCGAGACCAATGAGGAGGTCAACGATCATCTCACGGCGTTTCTCTTCGCGTGTGTCCATTCCGCCCTGATGAGTGGCAATCTTGTAGAGGCGACGGTTAATACAAAGGGAGCAAGCTGGGATTGCGACGTTGATCCCAATTTGAATGTGGATCGCTGTAGAATCCGTTAATAAACATTCGGGAAGCAACACCTCAGGGGTTTACCAATGTCACAGTAGACTGGAGCCCTGTTGATCACGTTTTTGTTCCATACAATGGAGTTGATGCACTGCATCAAACAACCGAGACCGGTCCATGTCATGAACAAGCATGTTCCGATGTTCTGAGCTATGGGGTAGATTATTAAACCCCGTACTTTAGCGACTAGGATTCGTAAAATAAAACTGACCTTGAAGATGCCAGTACATGGGAATAGCACACATCACAAAGCCAATGAAAGAAATTGCGGTATACAGCTCATTAGGAGGTGGCTGCATTGTGCTTTTCAATTCGATACGAAAATAAAAGGATTGAGGTTGTGACCTGGGGCAATGGGCACCTTGTAAGGATGTGAGGAAGGCGAGTGGGTATCATGGGGGTCTCAGGCTGAAGCCGATAGAGAGAGCCTTAAGAGGTGAACTTGAAGGGACATCTTTTGGGCCTTTCTCAGGCTGGTGTCGCACATTTGAGAAGAAGTTTGTAATTTGCCAGCCTTGTATTTTCTTTGATACAGTAGTATTAGTACGGATCCAATATCATCTGACAGTGCGCGCGATATCATACTCAGGCTAGTAAACTCGGCCCGAGAGATGAAACAGTGGCAGTGCAGGCTCGACCCTTGCCCTTGTTCCGATTACAGTACACTATATACGACGGGGAGCAGCTCCTCTTTTTCCTCTGTCCTATATTCTAGAGGAGAAGGAGACGTCCTCGATCTGTTCGCACAGATGCCCCTCTTTTCGATCGATGCTGCTGCCCTTGTGGCTCGATTGAGACTCAAACGTCGCAGACGTTCGTCCTCTCGGCTTACCGTGACAGTCCACGGCTGGAGATGCGGAGAAGTCTAGCGCTCCAACTACTCGGATTACAAGCTGTGGCCAGAGATAGAGCTTCATGCGTATCCTCATCGGTATGCATGTTTGTCCAAGCTGCAACGTTGCGCGCGAACTTGAACGACCTGACTCCTCCATCGTTCTTCCACGACAGCTCGAGCCACTTAAACGCCATCGGCGCAGCTACCGTTGCAGAGGATCTCGGAGCGCGGGAACATGATGACGATAGGGGTCCGCACCGTTGGCTTGGCCCATCGCATCGCGGAGCCCTCGACGGCGTGTTCGCGCAATCGTTCACTGCAGCTTGAACTGGCGCGCCACACTCTGGCTGTTCACAGAGCGGCCGCAAGCGTCGACCTCGTTCCCACCATGTGCCGCTTCTGCGACACATCCCGCCAAGAGAGCCTGAGCGCAGGCATCGCTTAATGAGCGCGCACTGGCGGCGTCGCGGTCGCGGTCCCACTGACACTGTTCCAAGCGGAACGAACGAACGAGCGTCATCATCGTGTCTGTGTGGCCCGGGGGCCGGCCTGTTTCCCGCGCTGGCTACTAAGCCCAAAAGGGGAGAAACGAGATTTCGGGGGGGACAGGAATCAGCCCCGGGCCCCGGGGTCGCAGGATGGAAAGCACAGCACAAGAGGAGAAGAGCTCACTTGCAAGCCCCCGGCGGCGCTCGTGCCAAGTGGGACGTGAAACCCCGAGTCGTCGTCGTCGCTGCTGCTGCTCCAAGCGCCGGAACAACGTCCCGACGCCCGTTTCCACTCCCACCGTGATCGTCTCTCACCGTCCTCATTCGCCGCATCTCCTACCGTAGGCTCCCTCTTCGCGTACACTTGCGCCCCCCCAAAAAAAAACGCTCACCAAACCACTACCCTCACCCACGCCGCGCTCGAAAGTCGAACCGGTGCTCCCCCTCATTGGCCTTGACCGCCGGCAGCGTATTCGGAAGCCTAGTTCGGGGAGATTGGTCCTACCGCGAGGCGCGTCGGCTTTCCCATGTAGGCCGTTGACAGTATTCGCTTGAGGTATCGTGTTTAGTCCCCCCCCCCTGCGTCCTGACGATACATGATCCTCACCGCGAGATGGGCTTGGAAAGACAAACCCGGCACTGTTCTTATCACTAACCTCCACTGAATATGTATGGCTTGCGCAGGAACGTCAGGCCACTCTTTCTTCCGCTGCGTACACAATTTTACAGGGGCAGCAGTTTCTTTGCGAGGCTCGATTGGTGACGGAAGGTCACACTTTGGTGGGACTCTGCTCCTGTGGACCCTTGCTCTTGCTTGTGCTCATGCGTGGTGCTTGTGACGCGAGACTGCCCAAGAATTTTGGGGTGGGGTGGAAATATTCTCATCGCCAGGGGCGTAGACTGACGACTTAAAAAAAACGTTGTAACTAATAATATTTGATTGCCAAGACACGCTCGTATAAGCCCGTATTACCGTCACGGTGCTGCTACAGTCTCCACAGCACTCTTCTCATCTCCGAGAGTAAAGCCTCCTATACTTCATAACCTGCGCGATATCTATATTACATCCGTATACATTCACCCCGAGCGGGTGCCGAGTCCATTGACACCTTCCGGCACAGGCAACTCTGCGCGGCCGCGAATTGGGGCACCTCCAGTGAGAGTGGATGAATCGAAACTTTGTGACCCAAGTCCGCGTGTCCCAACCCGGGCGATATCCCCCTGCGCCTGCGGTACAGCAATTTGAGGCCGGCGCGCCCCTTGCACGTCCAATGCATTAATCGTTGTGGCAGGCTGCCCATGCTGCCTACGTTGGGGGAGCTGCAAGGAAGCCACGTTAAGTGACGACGAGTCTGGAACGTCGAGCGCGTTTGTTTGCTTATGAGCGTCCTCCTTGTCCCTATTTGGCTCTTCCTCATAATGTTCCTCATGGGCGTGCGGCGGTGGATACTCGTCATGATGATGTTCTTCGTACTGATCGCCAGGCGGTCCTGAGTATCGATAGTACGACGGAGAGTGGTCATCATATTCAGGTGGCGGCGGGCGGGTATAATCATGGGGACGACGGTACTCGTCGTGGGATGGGCGAGGGTAATCATCATGACCGTTATAGGGAGGGCGAGGGTAATCGTCATGACCGTCATAGGGAGGGTGAGAATAATCATCATGACCGTCATAGGGAGGGCGAGGATACTCATCGTGAGGGGGACGAGGATACCGATCATGAGAGGGTCGAGGATAGTCGTCATGATGAGGGGGATGATACTCATCGTGAGAATCGTATGGGTAATCATGAGAGGGGTTATGATGTGGGTAGTTGTCGTGTTCGTCTTCATGATGGGGATACTCCTCAGCGTACTCCTGCCCATGCTCGGGATACTCGTGCCTATCATGGGTATACTCGTGCTCGTGCTCATATCCATGATCAGGATAGCCGTAGGGGTAGGGGTAGGGGTAGGGGTAAGGATAGCCCGGTGGTCCAGGAGGTCCAGCAGGGCCGGGTGGACCAGGTAACGCAGAGGGATTGGGCTTTCCATCATATCCAGGAGGACCGGGGGGGGAGGTAGGACCAGGGGGACCAGGAGGGCCCCCTACCTGTGTCGCCGAAGCAGTAGTCACGGATTCCCCTTGAGAAACCTGAGAGGCAGGCGGCGGAGGTGCATCTGGGGCGCGCATACCGAGGATATGATGCTTAAAACCGATTGAGGGAGCAGTGCTGCTGCGGCGATTGTGGGAAGACGAATGGTGTGGGCTTACGCCAACAGCGTTGGAATCGGTTCCATGCACGCGGTTACGGTGGGTGTGATACCGTCCTCCGAGGCCCAGGGGTGCGGTACTCTCGACGACAGTGTCGGAATCAGGCTGTCGGATGCGTAAAGGTAGGCCACCTGAAAGAACACCGGTAAGGGAGCCTAGGGAGCCTAAGGGGCCTGAGGAGGAACTTTTGCCGGCCGGGGCAGCGGCGGCAAGGGTGGTGAGGTGTACGAAGGCGAGCAAAAGAATGAAACGAGTGTTGGTAGGCATAGTGTATAGGAAACGAATGGAAGGCCCGAGTTGTCCGACGCAGAAATGCTGCGAGTGGGTACTGGACTGAAGGAAAGCAAGGGAGAGAGAACAGTGGGATTTATATAGGCAGAGAGTGTAGTAGGAATCCATAATGATGTCATCGTATTTGCATCATCATAATTCATGACGCGATCACGTGCAAGTTGAAGTTGAGTGATTCAAAGTCATTCGGAACAGGTTCCAGTACAGTACATTCACATCGTTATGGCTTCCGTTGGCTCAGTCACTCGACAAATCGCTGCTTTGGAAATTTCATCTAAACAGAATGCCGCTACAAAGCCACCACGTCCCCTTCAAAAGACTACCAGTCAAACAAGCGTCTCTAAACTCCTCACAAAGTTCGCCGCACCTCATCCTTTTCCCGATCCAAAACCAAAGTCGACAGTCAAGGCCATCCCTACGAGGTCTGCTAACACTGCTCAATCTACCGCTAGGCCACCCGCACCTGCCTCTCAGAAGGCTGCTGCCCCTGCACGGACACCCTCCCCACCGAAACCTCCTTCCGACGGTGAAGTGGACATTGGCAAGTACGATGGCGGTTTCGAAATTGAGAACGAGAAGCGCGGCGAGACAGTGGACGGAGAAGCTGCCCAAGAACTTGCTCTTGACTCTAGCGTTTCAAGGTCGGTTCTGTTATCAACCGTTTCACCCCCGATACTTACCTTATCCTATCAAGAACTCGCCCCACGCGCGAGTGGCATCTAACAGACTTTGACATCGGCCGGCCTCTAGGAAAAGGTAAATTCGGCCGTGTCTACATGGTTCGCACCAAGGTCCATCCAAAGTACATCCTCGCCCTCAAGTGTCTCTACAAGTCCGAGATCGTCCAGTCTCGAGTAGAGAAGCAGATCCGTCGCGAGATCGAGATCCAACAGAACCTCCGACACCCAAACGTTCTCCGCCTTTACGGTTACTTCCACGACGAGAAGCGCATCTTCCTCATGCTCGAGTTTGCCGGCAAGGGCGAGCTCTACAAGCAGCTCACAAAGTACGGTTCCTTCTCGGAGCGTCGCAGCGCCGTCTACATCGATCAGATGGCCGACGCCCTCTCCTACCTCCACTCGAAGCACGTCATCCACAGAGACATCAAGCCCGAGAATCTTCTCCTCGGCATCAACGGCGAGCTCAAGATCGGCGACTTTGGCTGGAGCGTGCACGCCCCGAGCAACCGCCGCACCACCCTTTGTGGCACGCTCGACTACCTCCCACCCGAGATGGTCGAAGGACGCGAGCACAACGAGAAGGTCGACTATTGGGCGCTCGGCGTGCTCACCTATGAGTTCATCGTCGGCTCGCCCCCATTCGAGGAGATGTCCGGATACAACGGTGCGTCCTCGACCAATCACAGTTCCCGATTATCCGCCGGGCGCTCTAGTGCTGACGGGGGTCCCCCGATTGCCCAGCCACATACAAGCGAATAGCAAAGGTCGACCTTCGAATTCCGCCGAAGGTCTCTGCAGAAGCACGGGACTTGATCGTGAATGTGCGTCCCTGGCCTGGCCCCCGTCTCTCTCCCTTTTTTTTTTTTTTCTTCCCCTCCCTCCCTCCGAAAACTCGTGACAGGCAAAACTGATCGTCTCTTTCCTCCTTTCTGTCGCAGCTGTTGCAATATGACCCTGAGAAGCGTCTGCCCCTGGCGGACGTCCGTCGGCACCCCTGGGTCGTACGGTACCGTGTGAAGACGCCTTCCCCGCCGGGCGGGCAGAACTGACTGATGGCACGCGAGAACCACCTCCGATCAAAGACACCTATCGCAACCCACGCAATGCCGTCCGCGACGACTAATTTACTGCGACACTCGCATCCGATCTTCCATCCCTTCCCTTCCTCTTCTGGCGATTCGACGGACCCTTCGGCGGTTTGTACTAGTAGCTGCTGCGCACGCATGCATCGATGGAGGCGTGATCGAAGTTGGTAGGGACGTATGATACCTATTATATCAAAGCTGCGGCTGGGGCTGCCTCTATTTACAGTAAATCTCTTGAGCGGCGGCGCCCTTCTCAAACACGTGTTCGAATTTATCTGTCTTTCACAATGCTATTTCCTCTCAATTCTCGTTTATCGGCGATCGGGTTAACTTATCATGAAACTGTAGTGGTGAGCTAAGCTGCATTCTAGAGCGGTCTCATCTCAGACCGGAATGCCTGCGTAGAATGCCATCATGTTACAAGTAAGCGAGAGTGAATCTGGAAGGGGGTGTAACGCATACCGGACTATGACGGAAAAGGAATGGCACGGACGGGACATTGGACAGATGGATAGAATCGGAATCGTCGACTGCGTCTGGTTACAGTATCATGTTCTGCGCGTGAGAGAGAGAGAGAGGCCTGCGCGCCTGAGTCACGGTCAGAGCCTGAGAGGCCGCGGGAGATTGCGGTACAAAATATCAGGTGTCAATTGCAGGCACACGCCGCACACGCACCGGCAGGCGGGCAGGAACGAATGGAGGAACGGTAAAAGGCTTGTTTGGGATGACGGTTTCCATTATTATCACCCATTGATTATCACCGAGCGTGCTCCATTCATTTCATGCATGTAGTACGAGAGTAGCAGTGTGTAGCACAGACACAAAATTAGACACAGGATTGATTTGATTAATTTCTAGATCGGCACGGAGGGTGGCGGGTGATGGTGGGAAGAAGATGGACAAAAAAAAGCAAAGAGAGAAAACAAAAAGGACCAAAGCGGGAAAGCGAGAGAGCGAGAGCAAAGCCGTAAAGCAAGATGATAGATGGGTACTGTACTGTTGCTAATGACGTGAAAATGCGAGAGGCCGGGATATCGTGGGAGGTTGTTGGGGTGGGGTAGTACTAGTGCGATAACGATACGGTTACATATGTACAGTGGGAAAAAAAGAAAAACTTGGAAGATGTGCACTGGCAGGAGACGGATGCGAACGACCTACAATACCTCGACGAGTCAATCAGCAGAACTAGAAGTGGGAGTAACAACAGCAGTATGTAAAGGACATCAAGTACAATACAACGACAATACAAGAAAAAAAAAAAGGGAAAGCGATGGAGAGCAGAGAGAGAGAGAGCTAAAACG
>QLOZ01009117.1:0-10009 GCA_003314065.1 Lactarius sp. MG50 | reverse complement strand
TGGCGGCTGCGCCAGCAGCAACGATGGCGACGACAGCTGCACCAGCAGCAACGGTGGCAGCGACGGTGGTGGCGGCGGCGGTGATGACAGTACAATAGTAATATTCAAATTTTTCTTCTATTCAAATAGTACAGGGTGTACAATATAGCACAGTGTACTGTACATGAACCACAGAAGTAAAAATATAGCCCTCAACTGGAACCATTGTGATGTCGCCATGGCACTGCCGGTGTGTAGCGTCAGAGCCGGCTTTGAGCCGACCGGCTTGGCTCAGCACGGCTCGGCTTGCTCAT
This sequence comes from Lactarius sp. MG50, assembly GCA_003314065.1. Classification (NCBI taxonomy): domain Eukaryota; kingdom Fungi; phylum Basidiomycota; class Agaricomycetes; order Russulales; family Russulaceae; genus Lactarius; species Lactarius sp. MG50. The sequence goes on along the minus strand of QLOZ01009117.1, from coordinate 9,716 downwards.
TGAACCAGCTCGGCTCGGCTCAGCTCACAGACAGGTCGGCTAATGGCGGCTCGGCTACGGCTTGGCTCGGCTAGTGCAGCCGCCGCAACACTACTTCCAGCATTTTAGAGCTGTTGCAAGCCCACCTCCTCTTCTCTCTCTGTGTGACTTTCTCTCGTGCGTGCCTCAAACCATTGAGAATGCCTTCGCCCTTGCCTCCATCTTTGCCCTCGCCATTGCACCTCCTTTGCCGCCTTCTTTCTCCCTCCGAACTCACCAGCGCGTCCCACCGTGCGCACAGCACAGCTTTCATGACAAATGTTCAAGCATTCAGACATTCCTGGGTTTAGAGTGCGGAAACCTGGGGTGCAAACTCGCGAGCACGCTTGACCATTGACGCCTTGTGAATGAGGTCCGTATCACCCAACCAATGTCTAGCATCTCTCTACAGCTACTTTACAAGTGAGACGGTACGTGTCACGCTGGTAGAGCATCTGGAGAACAAATTGCCTGTGGTCTTATCAAACAATACATCACACCTATCATGCATCGTAATTTATGACCTTCAGGTGTTCACGCAATACATCAGCCTTCCCTCCTTTTTAGGAGAAACTTCAGGAGGCTATGATCGCATCGGGGTGCAGGTGCGTCGATTCTGTTACTGCCCAACATATGCGGGCAATCCGCCAGAGCAACTCCTCTGTGCATTCGATCGCAACAAGCGAGCAGAGCAGCATGGCAAAGCTCACCTGACCTATCCAGCCCTCCAGGGTAAGCAGATGCGGGTTCTTCCCACCCTCAGCGATGCGCCCATACCTGTATGGGGTCGCAAGCAATAGCCAGAGCACATGCACAGGCCAAGTAGTGCCTCCTGACGTGCCCACATCGAACACCTCGCAAAACAATGCCTCGTCCGACACCAAAAGCTCGTGTACCTCGCCCGTCATGTGCGACGGGTCACCAGGCCCACCCCACCACAGTGCTGTCCACGTGTCCCCAGAGAGAACGAGCAGCGTAAAGAAGCGTGGTGAGAGGTACGAGATTACCAACTCCCTCACTCCCTCGTTCGTCCTGTCCGTACGGGCACTGAAGCACTGCACTTGTGCAGATGGGTCGCCCTGCTGGAGCATGATACACGTGCTGAGCGCATCCGCACGCCGCTCCAGGAAAGTGCTGACGGTGCGGCGTGCTCGAGTAGTGTCATGGTGGGTTGCTGCCAGCCGATGCCACCGTATCTGGCTAGCGCGGGGCTGTGAGATGGAGATGCAGCCCAGCTGACAGGCTTGGGCTCCGGCCGCTTGTACACGTCGAGGCAGTGGCGGTAATGCAGGGCAGCTGCTTGGCGAAGGATACGCAGGAGGGTGAGAGAAAAGGATGAATGGGTGAGTCACAAGTGCTGCGAGCAGAGTATGCATCCTGAATGGGGAAGCGTGCTTTGCTTGTAGGGAAAAGGGTGCGCGAAGAGAGATAGTGTATGCGTAAAGACGGCCATTGAGCAGTGCCACATGAAGAGTATGCGGGAAGGACCATTGGTAGTCGAAGCTATGAGAGAAAGCGGTCACGCGACGGTCTGAAAACCTACTTGGCATCAGGTGTTTCTTCATTCTTTCCCACCTCAAGGATATGGACATGGCGTTCACCAAAGATGTCGTGAATCTGTAGTAGCATAGGTGATCCTTCAAACGCTTGAGACACACGCTGGATATGCACATCGAGAAACTACGACTAACTTGGGGTAGTGAGTATCCATCTGTCCTTCAGCATCTTCAACACTAAAATCTCCTGGCGCATTTATGAGCTTTGCTCATATAGACAGCACCCTCCCACTATCGTCAAAGAGGTGGCCCGCACTATGCAGACCGCCTCTGTATGAGATTCAGGAGCGACAAAAACAAGCTGACTAGAGCAGAGAGTGGTAAAGCAGCGAGAGTACAGGGTATGTGAAAGCATGCTGCGAATCAACAGGGAGGAGGCGTGCGTTTCGGCATTGTTACGGAGCGAAGAATGTATGCCCTCGTGAATGCGTTGTAATTATGCGATCTGGGAATGTTAGAGGACAAGTAGAGTGCATAGGAGAGACCAAGGCATCAGGGAGACGATCCCATCTAGTAGTGTGAGTCACATAAAATCAGGTGATCTGCCAGTTGAACACTGCACTCTGACTACTTTGAGTATACTGTATGTACTCAGGCTGTACTTACTGTATGCCTCAGCACAGACTCGCGAGCCATGACCGTCTACGGAATCGCACGTGACATAAAGCGTTATCATGTGTCGGCACAGGTGCCACGGCCCTTTGCGTTCCACTTTACTTTATAAATGTGTCTCTACGCAGGATTCGCCTAGACACACTACCTATGCAAGACCCTCCTGCTCCCCAGTCGCTACACAGTGAAGCATGTTCGTTGACCAGCTTGCAGATGCCAGTGCGTGTTATCTGCCATTCTCACGTGAACACCAAGGCTCATCTTAGCCCTTGTCTTACGCCATAGTCAACACCTCCAGAAATTCAACCGCATCAGATTTGATCACCTTAGCAATGCTGTTATTTCCGCACCTGATGCACTTCCTCTGCTGGGGAAGAGCGAGAAGACACTCTGCAGGTGCAAGGCGAAATGTGCTGTGGAATTGCCCCCATGCTATACTGATGATCTTGAGGCACTGCTGACGAGGCGCCAGTGCATGGTGTGAGGATCGCAATCAACACATACGATATCCGGTAAGAGACGGATTTCTAGAGGTCGTCGCAGATGATCGGGATCTCATCCAGCTTGGATAACATCATTAAGTTGCTACCTTGCGACATGTGATTGACGATCGTCAAGAGATGGCAATAACAGAGCAGGTGGTATGAGCTCACCATCTGGCTGGGGATATTCGATCCAAAGGACCATGCAACCAAGAATCAGTGCCGGGTGGAGTTGCTCAATAGGTGTGAGTCTGTCCATAAGCCAAGACTGGGCAGTCCCTACACGCTGCGCTGTTTCGAGGCCTAGATCTTTGGGTGGCTGCCCACGCATAAATCAGTGTATTCACATTCTCATCGAAATGTCTGTCGCAAAAATTAGAATATAACGTTCAGGAGGCATGGAATACGCTGAGTCGGACACTAGCTGGAACAGCTTCATTGAGGAATCGGGTGCAGTGGGATGGTAGGGGATGGGAAGGAATGGGGGAAGTCGACACATGGAGCTGCAGTTACAGTGGAGGGACGATGGGACCTCTGATACCCCTGTTGCTGTGTGATCTTATTTTGGCCTTGCTGCGAGACTTCTATTTTTTTTTTTTTTTTTGGAAAGCATTTTATTTTCATAGTTAGCTATGTACCACTGTCTACCGAAAATAATTGTTGGGCAGGGGAGATAACCAGGATCAATCCTAACCTAACACGCTGGAGCCGGAGCGATGTCCGGGAGAGGTGAAATACATTTACACACATCCCCAGTTGGGGGGATAGTGTGGGGCTCAGGTCACGTGTCCATTAGGGCTGGGCGCGCTGTGCCCTCCTACCCACTAAAACCTCGTGACTGGTGATCCAGTCATCAGGGAGGTCCATTTGGTTCCTTAGGACATGTTCCCAGGTATCTTTGGCTTTCTGGATAGTTCTCTTGTCACGCTTGATCTTTGTGGCAATTATTTTATCGTTGATGGGTCTTGCATTGATGGTGCTGAGCCACCTGTGGTGTATTTCACCTATGGAGTGAGTGATATTAATTTTATGCTAATTGTGGCGGTTATTTGACCGGGTGTTCATCCGCAGTCTGATTAAGGGTTTGGCGTGACCTATGTACGCATAGACAGGCTGTAGGTCACAATTGGGGAGTAGATGTATGGTATTTGGGTATCACAGGATTCCAGTCGGTGTTGTATGGGCAATATCCCCTTGCGCTGCACTCGGGCGCTTTACTGCCTCTGCCGTGTTGGTTGGTGCTGGTGGGACGGGTTCCAGGTCCATTCCATCCTGGTATCATTGGGAAGGGGCATAGGCCCCTCAGGTGATCGATGTGGTGGCATATGCCGCAGTGGTAGGGAGAGGTCTTGGTTGTGCCGGGGTGTCAGGGAGTTGGTGCAGGTAAGTGGGTTGGTGGGGGATGCGTTCATGAGGGTTTAAACAGTCTATATTTCACAAGGGGCTTGGTAGGGTACATGGGTTGTATGGTATATAATAGTTAGCTGACAGGTATCACAATGAGCGGGGCAGGTGTGCCAGCGGATTGGTAGGGGTGGTCGACGGTGTTCGATGGCGATGATATGGAGGTTGGACCCAGTGAGGGGGCACGGGTCTGTGTGCGTGTGTGTGTGTATGTGTGTGTGGCATTGAACAATGGAGGGTATTCAGGGTCAGCACCTTTGTCGATGTGCTTGTGTGGGTGGTCTTTCATTGCTGGTCCTGTCAGGTACTTTGGTGGCATTGTGGTGGGTTAGGATTTAGTTGTTCTGGTGGTAGTGTTTGAAAGTCTGGTCCGGTCCAGTTTTTTTTGACAATTGTGGGAAAACTGGAACTGTAACCGGTCCGGTGCCATTCACAATATGCCAAAAAACTGGACTGAACTGCCTGTGACTGGTCCATATCGGTTCAGTCCGAGTCCAAAAACCAGTTCTAACCAGTTCAAACCGGGACCAGTCAATAACCAGTTTAGACCAGTCTCAGACCGGTTTTTACTGTGTCAATGTCACTCTTATAGGCATTAATGAAACAAGTCTTTTATTATATTCACAATGTATGTACAGTACAGCAAGTTCTAGTGGGAGGCTACAAGACTAAGCAAAGACTTCCCACCGCTGCTGTCATCGCTGCCACTGCTGCCAACGTCACTGCAACCACGTTCGCTGCCATAGGTACAGCCCGCATCGCTGCCGTTGATGCAGCCCTGTCACTGCTGTCGCCACCATCAATGCCACTGCGTCGCTGCCGCCATGTCGATGTTGCTGCTGCAGCTCCATCGCCACCGTCGCGTCGATGTCGTCGATGCTGCCATTGCAGCTCCATCGTTGCCGTCGCGTTGATGCCATCGATGCTGTTGCAGCCTCGTTGCTGCCGTCGCTGCTGTCCCAGCGATGCTGCTGCTGCAGCCCCATCGATGTTGCCGATGTCGCCGCTGCAGCTCCGTCGCTGCCATCACATTGATGCCATTGATGCCACTGTCACGTCGATGGTGTCAATGCTGCCATCGTGTTGATGGTGTCGATGCTGCCATCGCGTTGATGGTGTTGATGCCGCCATCGCATTGATGGTGTTGATGCCGCCATCGCGTCGATGCCATCAATGATGCCGCTGCAGCTCCATCGCTGCCGCCCCGTCGATGGCAGCAGCGATGTGGCAGCAGGGTGTCGCCATAAAGGATGAAACCACCCCCAGCTTGCCTTTCTGAGCGAGGGGGGGTGGTGGCGGCGATGTAGCGGCGAAGCATCTGCACAGAGGATTGAAAAAAAAACACCCCCAGCCCACATTGCGAGTGAGGGGGGTGTTGGTGACGTAGCAGGCCTGGTGGCTGGGCGGCTGTGCCCATGTACCTGCGAAGGGCCATTATTGGTTAGTAAGAATGATAGAACAAAAAAGAAAAGAAAAACATACAAAGGACGGCACCCTCAATTGAGCGTGCTGTCCAGTGGGCATCATTGAGTTGTTGAGAGAGGGTGAGGGAGCGACGCGCATGAGTTTGAATGGTGGCAAACATTGCCAAATACAGCCTGTGCACGTACAGTTGGGCTCCCTCCCGGTTACAAAACTGTCAAAACATAATATAGTTATTTAAATCCTAATAAAAAGTGAATCTAAATTATGATGCCTCAGTAAATAGCAAAAACCCAGTTCAAACTGGTTATAACTGGTTTTTTGGCAGTTTTGATTGTATATACTCAGTAGAACCGGAACCGGTTAGTACTACCCCAAATCAGGAAAACTGTAACCGGCGGTCTGGTTCCTACCGGTTATGGTCCGGTCCGGTTTCCAGTTTTTTTTCAGTCCATAGGACTGAACTTTCAAACACTATGCGGCATAGTACAGAGGGACTGCCCTGGGCTTCTCTGGGTGCAAGGGCATCTCAGACTCATTAAAATGATGGGGGTCTTCATTGTATACCCAGAGCCAAGCTGCGAAGTGTGGCTTGTCCATGTCAAAGAGACACACCATCCCATCCTTGACACGTGATGAAACATTCTCGAACCAGGCATGGCTGACCCAGTGTTCGGCAGCATATCCAGCCAGAGGAAAGCCCTTGATACTGTCCCTGTCGGTACGGTCGTCCAATTGGAGTAGGACACCAAGGCAGGCTTGTGCAAGAGTCATATGTGCTGAGTCAAGTCGAATATAATACCGGGAGACATTTCCGCTGGAAGCAGCAAGCTGATCTGATGTGAGGAACTCCTTTACTGAGAAGTGCAAAAATTGCACAACTTTTGAATCCTCATTGCTGACTATAGAGACCAAAGTGGAGCATGCCGACAACACCGCTTCTTTGTAGTCTTCCCATCGCCAATCTGGGTTCAGCATCGGTGCCCCTCCCACGTCAAAGTTGACCACAAGGATTTCCGCGAGTTCCTCAACATGAAGTGGACAAACTGCCGCTGTGAGGCATTGCAACAGTTGATGCGCATGCACTTGGTTTGCCTTTTTTATCTCCCTCAGCACACGCTCGTATGTGTCATCTAGACTTTCGGGCAATTCATCGAGGATATGTCGCATGCTTGGTGGGAAGCAGTCCCGGAGGAGTTCCAGCTGACAGAACACCCAGCGAAACCTGTATCATCATATAAGAACATATTGTCAGCGTAAAAACAAAGCCCTCACATTCCATTGGCCTTTTCTGATAGTGTCTTAATAACCAAGTTCTTGTCCTCATCCCTCCATCTCCGCATTCTTCCATCAGAGTTAACCACAGAATGGATATACTTGACGATGTCCTCCTTCTGTCCAGTTTTGTTGTGAAGTGACACAGGGTTTTGTGTCAATGATTCAAAGACAGATCGAATGTCGATCTCATGGTGACTGGTAACACAGATGCGTAGGTTTGGGAGATGAAGCTCAACAAGCTCCTTCACAAGATTAACAACGAGTTCTCTGGGAGATGGAATTCCTGAGGTGTTCGGAGATTCATCTAGAGCGTCGATAATAATGTATGTTGGTCCATCGACCGTGTCTGAGAGCATTTCTTTGAGGCAAGCTATCATGGTGGCATCATTAGGCTTCCTCAATCCACGGTCGTGTGCTGAATATATGTGGGAAAGAATGTCGCAACAATGATCCGACCAAGCAGAAAACTGGATGAGAAGGGAATGCAGCAGGTTTTGAAGGGTTTGCTTATTGGTGTCCCGGAAATCAAAATAGAAATACACCACTGAGGTGCTTCCAGTGTCGTGCAAGGTCATGACATCCTGTATTATCACGGAGCTGGTCGACTAGGTGAGTTTGACTTGGAGAAAGAGTTGAGTAACAATGAACCAGAGTATACTCTTCCCCGAGCCCACTACCAAATCAGAAGATCATCAGGAGGTTTGCGTAGTGGGTACCACAAGGAACTTACGTTTTCCATGCACCCACAGGAAGGAACCAGACGACTTCCATTCTTTGAAGATACTCCCTTGAAAGAACCATTCTGATGATCCCTTGTGGTGAGTGCCGCACACAATATTATGGTTTGTGGATGGATCTGGTGGAGAAAGCCATGTTCGAAGACTGTCGCGGAGCTGGTTCCCTGTGAGGATGCCTAAGCCTTCACAAGCAACGGTAATATGGTTGAGAGATGACGAACGCTCCACCTTGCCTACTTTGCTTGCCATCTGTTGCATAACAGCCTTTCCTTGTTTTCCATCTAGCAAAACGGGGGTTCAGAAGGGCAACGGGGGTCAGATAAAGAGGGCTTGCACACCATCAATGACTACGTCTACTTTGTGCTCAACATCCTTCACACACTCCTTGACGTTGTGGGTGATCTTCAGGAGTGCTGCTTGCGCCATTCTAGCCTCCTCCTGCGTCAATGTGTCCAATCTCTGCAATGCATCCTCAACCTCTCTCTTCCCAATCAGCTTCCTGAAATATCTTTCTGAACAGATGTGAGCTGAGCACAATATAAACTGCTAAGACGAACTCACTTGCTCTTCCTTGCTTGATTTCCTTTGTTGCGATCCCAAGGATGGTGAGTACTTCCACCATGATCTTTATGATCACACCCATCATAGCGGTAGTTGGTGGGACTTCTGCATAGATCTCAAGACGCTTGAAAAACGTTTCAATACGCTTGAAGATATTAACGAGCACTTCTTGGCTGGTGTTGACATCTTTGGCCGCCTGAAAGACTTGAGCGTCACAATGACCTACCCAAGGAGGACAAGGAAGATACCGACCAATAGGAGGACTCCAATACTGGTTGAGATCACTTTTGCTGGCGGAAATACCTGGATATGTACATTAGAGCACCAATTCCGAATAAGGGTGTTGATACTCACGAGGCCGACACCTTCGCCGAGGGTGGCAGAAAATGCGTAGAGGACATTTATGGTTGGGGTGAGCCACTTTAGTCTCTCGTTGGCGCTCCTGGATTTATCGAATTCCAGGACTCGCTGCTGAAGCACAGTGACAATGTCTTTTGGGGACTTGCAGGTCCTCAGCTCCTCAGCTAGAGGATGCGAGGTAATATCTTGCTTGGTTTTCTTTTTGTATGTTTCTATAGTGGCATTGAAGATGGCTTGAAAGTTGGGATTGGAAGCGGTTGGGGATGAAGTTTGGGACATAGGGACTGTGTGAGGGAGTTATTTAGTGATGGGGGTGATAAGAGGGCTCACGTACCATTGCCTCTTGTATTGATAGGCAAGCGCCCAAAGGCGTGGACTGGCTGTGTAGATGGCTAGGTGAGCAAGGTCTGTGGCATGGCAGCTACTGCCACTACCTGGGCTGGTCAGCTTCCAGCCAGATCCAGATAGAAGTCTCGCAGCAGGCAGGGCTCCTTGAACTGCTACCACCACCATGGTACAGATTCCCACGGTATCAGCCGGGGCAAGGATTGATAAGGAACATCCTCGCCATCGCCGAACACCATCTGAGTTGGCCCCCCCTACGAGTTATACCAACTCACACCATCCCATCATGGACACCTGCCCACCGGCAACACTACTATATATCATACAACCCATGTACCTTACCAAACCCCCTGTGAAATATAGACTACTAAGACCTCCACGACTGCATCCCCGCAAACCTACTGACCCACCCACGGCACCAACTCCTTGACGCCCCAGCACCACGACTGCTGACCCCACCAGATAGTGTTTGAAAGTTCAGTCCTATGGACTGAAAAAAAACTGGAAACTGGACCAGACCATAACCAGTAGGAACTGGACCGCCGGTTATGGTTTTCCTGATTTGGGGTAGTACTAACCGGTTCCAGTTCTACTGAGTATATACAATCAAAACTGCCAAAAAACCAGTTATAACCAGTTTGAACTGGGTTTTTGCTATTTACTGAGGCATCATAATTTAGATTCACTTTTTATTAGGATTTAAATAACTATATTATGTTTTGACAGTTTTGTAACTGGGAGGGAGCCCAACTGTACGCACACGGGCTGTATTTGGCAATGTTTGCCACCGTTCAAACTCACGTGTGTCGCTCCCTCACCCTCTCTCAACAACTCAATGATGCCCACTGGACGGCATGCTCAATTGAGGGTGCCATCCTTTGTAGGGCATGACACGGGTTTTGGGGTGTTTTTTTTCCCACGGTCCCTGGAAGGTCAAGTTT
>QLOZ01009111.1:0-16431 GCA_003314065.1 Lactarius sp. MG50 | reverse complement strand
ACGTTTCCCTGGCACGTCCCCGAGTTCGTATCCGGGTCCGCGGACCCGGGTACGTTCTTCAGACTTTATCATCAAGTCGTCCAGATAGCCGACGCTCGCATCAATTTACGCAATCTCGATATGAGAAGGTGGGGGCCGAAGTCGGTGAAGTGGGTGGTTCAAGACGTCTTAGCATGCATTCTCAGCCGAAGACCGAACTCACACGGTCGGCAAACACTGATATGGAATAAATATAATAATTGACACACTGCGACACCTCTCCCTAAATGTATTGACAGCAAGGAAAGACCGAGACCAGGAAAAAAAAGCGAATGCGAATGAGAAGTATGCATATCGTGTTGACATCTCTATCAAGACAAGATAACATAAAGCGTATCGGCCACGTAAGCTTACACGCTATCGTCCGTGTTCACCTGAGCGTAGCCCTGATGCGTACGGCCGAAGGGTAGCCACGCACACAGCGCGTTCCACATGTCGCTTAGCGCGGTTTGCGCGACGCCCCATAGCGGCTCCGGCAACACGCGTTGCTCGTCGGGCATGACGCTATCCTCCGGGCGCACCCACCTCCGAAGCAGAAGAGAGCTCGTGACGACGCTGACAGAGCTGAACGCCATCATCGCGCCGGCCATCATCGGGTGGAGATGCAGCCCAACGGGCAAAAACAGCCCCATGGCGAGTGGGATACCGAGCACGTTGTAGAGGCACGCCCAGATGAGATTGCGCCGGATCGTGCCGAAGATGGCGCGCGAGAGGTCTAGCGCGGCCACCACGTCGAGCAGGTCGGATCGCATGAGCACGATGTCGGCCGCTTCGATCGCCACGGATGTCCCCGAGGAAAGCGCGACACCGACCGTCGCAGCGGCGAGCGCGGGCGAGTCATTGATGCCGTCGCCGACCTGGGTGCATGAAATTTAGCCAAAGTCTATACGGAGAAAGAAAAACTAACCATCGCTACGCCGCCGCCGTTCTCCATCAACTCTGCGACAACCGCCGCCTTTCCTTTCGGACTCATATCCGCCCATACGCCTTCCGGCTTGATGCCCACCTGCTGCGCGACGACGAGAGCCGTCGAGCGCCCGTCACCCGTCATCATGTTCACCTCGATCCCCAAGTCCTGCAACGCACGGATTGCGCGCGCTGACGAGCGCTTCGGTGCATCCGACAGTGAGATCGCAAGTACGGGCAACGGGCGCGGTGCGGACGAGGCAATGGCGACGTAGATCAACGTGCGGCCAAGCTGGGCCTCGCTCGACTCGAACCTAGCAAGGCCGGAAGGGAGGTAGTTGTCTTGGGATTGTGTGATGTAGCGTGCCGAGCCGACCCAGACGGTATACTTCAGCCCACCTGGTAGAGTGACGGTCGCGCGTACGCCTTTACCCGTGACGCTCTCGAACGCTTCGACGGTTGCTTCTGGCGCACTGGCGGATAGGAGACCCTTGCCCCAGACGGCGACGGCTTTGGCGAGGGGATGCTCGGAACGCGCCTCCGTCGCAGCGAGAACGGCTATGACCGCTGCACGGGTCGTGACGCCATCAGCAGCGATGGTAGTTTCCAGAGCAGCAGCGTCGACGTCCGCGGTAGCATAGCTCTGCGTCTCGCCAAGCTCGCTAGTTGGCGCCCACGCAAGGCCCGCCACGGTAAGTTTACCCTCGGTCACGGTACCCGTCTTGTCCAGCACGACACGCTTAAGCCCCCGACTCGCCTCGAGCGCACGACCACCCTTGATGAGAATACCATTCTTCGCGCCAACGCCGGTGCCGACCATGATCGCCGTGGGCGTGCTAAGACCGAGTGCGCACGGACACGCAACGACAATGACCGAGATACAAAGTTGGAGGCAGACGGCCAGTTTGCTTGTACCGTGGTGGTGGAACATCTCCGGGAGCTGGGTGTCTGCGAGTATGCTCGAAAGGAATATCCAACCGAGGAACGTGACTGAGGCGAGGGAAATGACAGTGGGGACAAAGTAGCCCGCGACGCGGTCAGCAAACGCCTGGATAGGAGCCTTGGATGTCTGGGCATCTTCAACGAGCTTGACGATCTGCGCGAGTGCTGTGTCCTTCCCCGCGCGCGTTACTACCATATCGAATGCACCGAGTCCGTTGACGGTCCCCCCGATAACGGCATCGCCAACCTGCTTAAGGACCGGAACTGGCTCACCGGTAATCGCACTCTCATCTATGCTCGAAGTGCCTCGGACAACAGTCCCGTCTGCGGGCACTTTATCTCCAGGGACGACCTTGACAGTGTCCCCGATCTGTAGGAGTTCGGTGGGAATCTTCTTTTCCTGGGTGCAAGCGGGGTCGGTGTAGATTATGGCCATGGAAGGTGAGAGGGCCATCAGGTCAGTAAGCGCTGCACTAGTTTTTCCTTTCGCAGAGTTCTCCAGGTAGCGACCAAGGGATACAAACATGATCAGCATGGTACTGGTATCGAAGAAGACGGATGGGGGTGTGTCGGGATCAGGATTGAACATGGCAGCGACAAGTGCGAACAGAGAATAGAAGTATGCCGCAGAAGTACCCAACATGACAAGGACGTCCATGGTTGCCGCTTTGTGCTTGAGGGCCTTGTATGCATTACGGTAGAATTTTTGGCCGATCCAAAACTGTGCTGGGGTGGTAATGATGGCGACAAGGAGATGACCGAGGGGAACACCAGGTATGATGTCAAAATGGATAATGGGACGAAGAAACGGGATGCGAGGAGCAATCATGCTGATAAAGAAGACCGGGAGAGCGAACGCGACACTCCACTGGAATCGAAGTCGCCACTCTTGAATTTCTTTGGTACGCGTAAGGGAACGCAGCTGGGTAGCGTCCAGTTGGTCTGACAGCATGGCATCGAACCCAAGCTCTTCGACACGCTCCACCATTTCACGTGGGCCAATCAATCCACGATCGAAGGTAATTTTGGCCGTTTCTGTGGTAAGAGATACCGCGACGCTGTTGATACCCGGCATCTTTCCGAGTTCTGTCTCCACCGTGGACGTGCAGGACGAGCAAGTCATGCCATAAATGCGTAAGGTGACTTGATCTGAACGAGTAGGCGGAATAAGAGTTGCGTCAAAGCCAATATCCGAGATTTCCTGGAAGAGAATTGACGGGTCACGGCACTGATTCTGAGAGGGTGGCATGATAAAGCTTACATTTATGACCTTCTCTGCATTCCACTGCTTTGGATCAAACTCGACTACCCCACGTTCAGCAAGAAGGGCCACTTTTACAGAGTGAATGCCGGACTGAGATCTGAGCATTCCTTCGATGGACTGAAAGAGTTGGAGGGAAGTACATAGAGAGAGGTTGTATAGGAAAGCTCACCTCTACGCAAGCACCGCAAGTCATACCCTCTATTCGCAGTTCACATTTCTCCGTCTCTCCAGGGGAGGTGCCTAGGGGCTCGTTTTCCACGAGGGGAAGCTCGACCTGGCCAGGACCGGTTGCGAGGGTATCCCTATACCAGAGAGTAGAGAAAGCTGAAGAAAGGGTAGACATGGGGGTATACTTGGCAGTGGTAGTACAAAGTAAATAACCTAGTCGTAGGTATGGCCTCGTTCCTAGTGTATTATAGCGAAAAGGGAGTAATGGAAGGTGTCACAAGAGAAGAGTGTAGCGCCCCGCGCGAAAAGTTACGTTGAAGTGAGAATCTGTGAGCGAGCGTGAGCTTGAGCTTGAGAACAGGACCCGCATGATTGATAAGCAATTGTCTTGACTAATTACCATGACCACCGTGACATGCACCGCCTTGCCGCCCACACCGGCTGGGAGGGGGTGAAGAGGGGGTATACATACGAACGCGTACCGGGGCGACGACTGCGCGAGCTGTCAATACCCGGTCGTGCACCGTACTCCCGTTGGCGTACATCATCCGGGGAGTGTGTATTTAGAGTAGTAGTGGGCACCCTTACAAGGAGAGGTGTATAACCACGCCCAGGAATACGCAGTCATCGCCACGCTTTTCCGAGTCGGGGCTTGCATAGGGCCGCTTAGGCCCAGACCGAAGACCTTGATGTAATTCTTCGGGTCGAAGAGTGCCTCCTTTTTTATGACTTCGCCGTCAATCGCGCATTCAAGTGAACAGCGAAAGGGGGAAAGAATGTTACTGTACCAAGACCTGTACTACTGTAGAGAGGACAATTCTAAATATTTCGGGAGCGATTTAAATCGATTGGGGAACCATACGCGAGCGATGAAGCTGGTAAATCTGATATAACTTAGAAGAGCTGTCAACTTAAATCACGTGTAGTTTTTTAAAAACGCGTATCTACAGTACAACAGGTTGACGGGAGCGGTACTACTAGAAATTGCCTTGACCCTGTACAGTACAGTAGTATAGCGCCAATAACACTACAGTATTACTTCATTTGCTCGTCATTCAGGCCCTCAGGCCCATTCTTCCACTTTTCCCTTCGACAAGCGTAGTCACAATAATGCGGTATCAGAATGAATGCTATTCGTGGACTACAGTAGGAGCAGATAGCGGAGATGGCCCCATCACGCTGGTTACACACCGATTAGTGGGTAACTTGTTTCACGAAAGGCCAAGAAAATAGCGTACTTATGTCAGTGCAACGACTCGGATGTCGTGCTAGTAGTCAGCCTACCCCCCATGCGCATTATACCCAGATAATATCCTTGCAATCTCCCGCTCTCCTTTTCTTAACGCTACTTGGGATGGAGTCCGGCCTTCTTCATTCCACACGTGTGCATCCGCACCCCATTTGAGGAGCAGCATGACAGTCTCGACGTAGCCGCGAGATGATGCGAGATGTAATGGAGTCCAGCGGCTCTGCGACCTGGCATTCACATCAGCGCCATGCTCAAGTAGCAGTAACACGAAGTCCAGGTGCCCCATTCTCGATGCCGTGTGTAACGAGGTCCACCCAGCTTTGTCCCGCATATCCACACCAGCACCATGCTGGATTAACAACTTGGCCACTTCCAATTTTCCTTCCTCGGATGCCACGCTCAACGGAGTCCGGTTGAATTCATTCCGTTCGTTGACATCCGCGCCACGGTCAAGTAATGACCGTACCATATCAATGTTCCCCTCTTTTGATGCGGTATACAACGAAGTCCTCTCACGCTCCGAGTCGGGGAGATCTGTGGTTTTTCCATGGCTGGGTGATGACTCCACAGCGTCCGGATTTGTGTCTCGAGATTTCGTGTCCAGTGCAGTGACACCCATTCCATCCCAAGAATCCACACCTATTCCCATGCGGTCGACCAGGAACCTTGCGATCTCCCGTTTCCCGTTTCCTCCAATGGCCATGTCGAGGGGTGTCTCATCGTCGTTGTTCCGCATGTTGACATCCGCGCCCAACTCGAGTAAAAGTTTGATGATATCGAGATGCCCATTTTGTGCAGCTGTGTGTAACGAGGTCCAACCCCTCCTATCTTGGGAGTTCGCATTTGATCCCCATTTGATCAGTAGACGGGCGCTCTCCAGTTCCCCACTACCTGATGCCAGGTGCAACGGAGTTTCTAGATTTCTGTTTCGCTTGTCAATATCTGCGCCGCGCTGGGTCAGTAACTCCGCAACGTTAAGATGCCCATGGGCGGATGCGAGATGCAGTGGGGTCCACAGGTCCGTTGTTTGAGCATTGACATCGACCCCGTGGTCAAGTAGTAGCTGCGCGTTTTCAAAATGACCGTTTTGTGATGCAAGGTGCAATGGGGTCCAGGCATCAACATCATTGGAATTCACATTCGCACCACGATCGATCAGGAAATGTGAAACTTCGAGCCTTCCTTTCCAGGACGCTAGAGCTAATGGAGTATTGTGAGAATCATCTAGCACATCGACATCTGTGCCATGATCGAGTAACAAGTGGAGCAATCCGAGATGGCCGGTTTGGGATACTATGTGGCATGGGGTTTGGCCATTCTTGTCGCGGGAGGTCACGTCCGCACCACATTGTATCAACCAGCGTGCAATCTCGAGTCCCCCAACACCAGATGCCAGGGAGAGGGGAGTACGTTTCTCCTGGTCGGCCGCGTCGACATCTGCGCCATGTTGAACTAGAAATCGTGCAATTTCGATATTCCCAGCGTATGATGCGATATGCAATGCAGTACAAAGATCGTCGTCCTGTGCTCTTGCATCCGCACTGTGATCAAGGAGCTCTTGCACAATATCGAGATGTCCACCTGCCGAGGCCAACTGCAACGGGGTCCAGCCCTGGCTTTGACGGGAGTCCACAGCAGCGCCACTGTTAAGTAGCAACCGCACGATGTCTAGGTGCCCATTTCGCGACGCTGCCATCAACGAAGTCCAGCCTTCATTGTCACGAGAGTCCACAGCTGCGCCACTCTGGCACAACAACCGGACTACGTCCAGGTGTCCATGTCGCGACGCTATCTCCAATGGAGTCCAGCCAGCGTTTTCACGACAGTCCAGAGCTGCGCCTTGCTCAAGTAATGCCCGCACGACCTCCAGTTCACCCTCGGATGATGCCAACATCAATGGGGTTATGCCCCACTTATCTTGCATGTTTACATCTGCGTTGTGTTCGAGTAAGAATTCCACAATGTTATAACGTCCATTTCGTGATGCATTGTGCAAGGGACTCCGTTCCTCAACACTCAGGACATTCACATCCGCACCATGTTCAAGGAACAGCATCGCAATATCCACATATCCCTTCGCAAGGGCAGCGTGCAACGGAGTAGTGTGATACCCGCCCCTTGCGTTGACGTCCTGTGGACAGGTAACGACCAGATGTTCCACAAGGGTACGAAAACCACACAGTGTGGCATAGTATAATGGGATGGCGTCTGGCTGTGTTGGGCGCATCGTAGACATCGGGTCCACAAAATGATGGTCGATGTCGTATATCCAGACCCAGGTTGCAAAATATGGATTATCCTGGTCAAAAAGACGCTCCATTGCATCCTGTATGCTTGACGACACGTCCTCGAACTGGGCGTGGTCGATCCAGTGCCGAGCCGCATACATCGCGAGGGGGAAGTTCTTCATGATGCTTTTGTCGGCCTGGCCATCTATCTGGAGCAGAGTGCCCAGGCAAGCCTTCGCGAGAATCGTATGTGCCGACTGGGGAACAATGTGATAACGGGAAAGATTCTCTCCGGCATTGGCAAGGCGATCTGATGTCAAGAACTCCTTTACCGAGAAATGTGAAAATTGCACCACTGGTGAACCATCGATGTTGACAATCGCGATTAGACTCGAACATGCAGTTAGGACTGCTTCCTCCGAATCCTCCAGGCGCCAATTCACATTATAGTCAGGTAGTGCTCCCGCCTCAAATCGCATCGCAACGATCTCTGCAAGCTCTTCGACACGAAGCGGTCGAACGGACACAGCGAGGCATTCGAAGAGACGTTGGGCATATTCCTGTTTCTCTCGACTGATCCCCAGCAATGTGCGTGCATATGTTTCATCTAAGCTTTGTGGCAAGTCGTCTAGAGCGTGACGAATCCCTGCCGGGAAAGTGCGACGCAGCGTTTCGAGTTGGCATACTACCCATCGAAACCTGTATGAACATATGAGAAACTTTCACAATGTGTCAATAGAGATGACTTACATCCCACCCGCCTTCTGTGATAGAGTATCGATCACTAGTTGCTTGTCCTCTGCTCTCCATTGTCGCATTTTCCGATGAACGACAGAATTGATGTAGTCGACAATATCTTTATTCTGTCCGATTTGGTTGTGAAGGGACATAGGGTGGGATGCCAGAGGATCGAGAGCAGATCGAATGTCTGCTTCAGGACGGCTGGTAATGCATAGATGGAGATTTGGAAGATGTAACTCGACAAGTTCTTCTAAAAGCTCGAGCACCCGTTCTCGAGGTGACACGACACCAGAAGTGTCGGGACATTCATCGAGGGCGTCAACGATGATATAAATCGGGGGTAACCCTGGAAGGTTCAGCATCTTCTTGAGGCATTCCGTAAGCGCATGACAATCAGGTTTTTGCGACCCAGCATCGTGCTCCGAATATAGGTCAGAGAGAATATTATAACAAGAGTCGGATTTGGCAGAGAATTGGGCGAGAAGAGATGAGAGTAAGCTGCGGACGTCCTGTTTTGCGTTGTCTCTAAAGTCGAAGTAGAAATAACCCATTAGGGCTAATCCCGCATCCCGTGCTTCTTTGACTTGTTGGATCACGGTGGAGCTGGTTTACAATCTTAACAGGGCATGATAATGGAACTGGTGTAAACGCTTACCAAAGAATACTCTTTCCTGAGCCCGCTGCAAAATCGATCGGCGGCGGCAGGATTCCATCAGTGACCACAAAGAACGAGTGATTTGACAAATACTCACGTTTACCATGGATCCACAAGAGGGATCCCGTAGTTTTCCACTCATTAAAGGTACTCCCTTGGGTAAACCACGAGGAGGTTCCACCGTGGTGAGCTGTGCGAGCGATGTTGTGATTCTCCGATGGATCCGGAGGGGAGAGCCAGTTTCGAATTCTCTCCTGTAACCGCTCACCTGCAAGATATGACAGGTTCAGCTTCGATCGTCACCAGTCAAAAATGACGATAACGAACGCTTTATCTTGTTTATCTCACTTATGGTCTCTTGTATCGTAACTAGCACCCGTGGTCAGCTCGGAAGATATCAATCACTTCACGCAGACTTAACATACCCAAGTATTGCCGTATGCTATTAGTTGAAGCCTTGCCATCTACCAGGGCCATTATCTAGTTAATTGTTAATACTCAGACTGAAGGTGGCTCACGTACCATCCATGACTACCTTCACATTCTTTACTAGACCGTGGACTACCTCGAGCGTCTGAGCCATCGTGATTCGAGCCTCCTCTTGGGTAAGTCGATCCAGTCTCTGTAGCACAGCCTCGGTCTCACTCTCTCTAGATAGCTTCTTTGCGAACTTCTCTGTAGAATACTGAGCTATGAGAAATCTGTCTGCAACAAACTACTTAGTACTTACTGAACCGTCCTTGCTTGATCTGCTTCGTGGCCAGTGCCAGGACGGAGAGTATTTCGATCAATATTTTCACGATTATATCGGTCATCGCAGGGGTGAACGGGATCTCTTCCGTATAAATACAGAGCCGTTTGAGGAAATTTGCGACACATTCGAAGAGGTCGACGAGCGCGTCGTAGCTTGTGCTGACTCCAATAGCGGCCTAATATACCGAGATATAATAAGAAGCCGGACGTGTAAAGGAAGGAAAGTGCATACAGAGAGAAGGACATCGACGCCAACAAAGATTGCCTTTGTAGGTTGGAATGGCACCTGTGGATAGAAACATGAAAATACAGTCAGTTAAGAGGAAGGAACACATAGGACGTGACTCACGAGACCAGCGACCTCGGAGAGAATGGGGGAAAACGCATGAAGGACTCGAACTACAGGGCTAAGGCAGCTGATCAATTTTCGATTGCCTTCTCGATAGTCTTTGAATTCCCTTGCTTTGACTTGAAGTAGATCGAGAACAGACTCGGGAGAGTGACAGCTCTGAAGCTTGTCGGCGAAAGGATTTTTTGTGAGGTCTATCCCCGTTTGCTTGGCATAGTCAGCCAAAGCATCGAGAAAGAATTGAAAATTAGAAGAGGCATTGATTGTCGTGGTTGTCGAAGACATGAGAGTAGGGTGGGTGGTGGGTCCTACTCAGAGGCCCAGGGGATATCTGGTGGTTGCGATATGCGGGAGACGGCGTTCCCTGGTTTCCTAAAAGGCACGGCTCTCAGGCTTAAGACCGACCTAAAATGACAAATTCTCTTTCAACGGTCAATGGTGACCTGAGGAAGTAGAAGTGTGCCCATATGGTCGTAGTAGTTCGAGCATGGGAATGACGTCCTCATTACAGGCAGTCGTGGCCACTGGCACCGTCACGGTAGGAATTTTCTTTCTCCAGGATACGAGTCATACAAAGATATGCGCAGAGCTTGACGCAGGCAGCTAAATACGTGACGAACCGAGTCCGTGAACACGCCACATCTTACAAGACGCGACTCCTCGAGCTCAGTTAGTGTTCCGACCCTTTAGCTACAAAGTAAAGTGTTGTTTGTTAGATCGAGCATAGAGAGCAACGTTCAGCCAGCTAAATTACTAGACGCAGCTTGAATTCCCCCGACGTTCACATCTTGGTGATCGCACCTGCCTTCGCGAGCCGCTCTTCGTCCGCGTCAAACGTGTAACTCACACAGGCCACCAGATAAGCACCATCTGCCAGGAATACCAGGGTGGCGGAGGGGGAATTGTAGCAGGCACTGGCAGAGCCGCTTTCTGACCACGTGGTCCCAGATAGAGCCCGTGGTATCCTGGCTACCAGACACGAGAGCGTGGTGGTTAGGGTAGAAGGCCAACGCATTGATTGGCTAAACATGATCGATGTCATCGATCGTGTGGCGGAACGAAGTGTCCGAGCTGAGAACGAAAAGAATAAAGATAGGAAGACGGCGTACCTTGGCCGTCGGACATGGAAAATATGGAAGAGACGGCTCGCGAGAGCGAGAACGAGGTAGTGATCGACAGTGTCCACAAAGTAGACACGCGGGGTCCTAGGACGGACTTCGCGACCTCAGGAACCAATGATGGCGGTGTCTAACATGAGAAGAGGTTGTCAGAAGAGATGGAAGAAAGGCAAACATGAAGTACTGGGACGAACTGGCTTCGCTCGAATACCGGATATGGCATCATAATGTTGGCCAAGAGTACGAATCTTCTCCGATCCGAGTTCGAGCTTACATATGGTCAGCACAAGACTGGGAAATTACAGACTCTCTCAGTAATGCACGTAGTCCATCACTATACGCGTCACGGTGCGACGCGTTTAAGAGAGTAGTCGAGAGAACGGCGGAAAGGAGATCAAACTTTGTCATTTCCTCGTTAACGGCGATGTCATACAGCTTAGCTGTCGGAATAGTGGTGAAAGAGATGCTTAGAAGAACTAAACAAGTTGAAAGTGAAGAATCATGGAAAGAGAACGCACCAAGTCCCTGGTACCGAAAAGAGAACCGCTCCATACGTGTTACGTGTAGCACTCGAGAATTGAACACCCTCACGAACAGATTCTCAACTTGAAATAGTAAAGGGCGCGCCTTTTGACAGCATGTTGGGCCGCGTTCCAATCAGCGCGGTTTTGGTAGCCGTGGGCAGCGATTGTTGGTTGAATGCCGCCAGACAAAACACAGACGTTCAATACATTATTTACGGCGTAGATTAGATTAGATTATTTGGCTGGCTCATAAGCCCAGATTATCGCGGCCACCGAACGGACCCTACTAGTAACCACGCGAAACCTCATTTGCCCACTCGATACAAGATGAAAATCCTCTCCAGCAATCTGGCGACGCTCACAAGTAGCCTTGGTATAGGCCCAAACAAATAGCATACAGTCGTCTTCATCCCATCCTGCTGTTGACCCATCAACGGCTTCCATAGCCACGCTTCCTCTGTCTGATCCCGTTCCTCAGACCCAACCAGAATTGCTATGGTTCGGTCATACATAATAGTACAAGTGTCGCTAGGCAGAGATGTAGATGCAGCTGGAAGGCGGGGCATATTTCTGCGGTGACCAGTAGAGACTCGGAGTGTGCGTTCATGACAACCAGCGTTTGACAGCTGCAGCGGAGGTAGTTGCAGTGCTGGGGGGTTGGGAAAATCGGTATCCCCCTTGAATACAGCATCCTGTCCATTCATGAAGAGCCTCTCTGGTTGCCTAAGGTCTGCGTATGTTCAAGAAGCTGGACGGTAAAGTGTTTGTCCGCACGATATTCCATATTTTCCTCAAGATGATCGGGGTTGCTTTCCATATCCCCGATATCGAGTACTTCATTTGACGTCTGCACAGAAGGGCGGGTTAATGTGGTAACTTATAATACAAGTGATGAATGGAACGCCTCTAGAAACGCGACCTTCCGTGAGTCCGAATAGCGACGAACGAGGGGATTCAACCGCGGGAGTCGATCACAGAACTGAGATCCAATCATAATGAAGGCTGTTGTCAGTGACTAGAACCACTGAGAGTAGTAAGTCAGTCCTGGTGCCATTATACAGAGTGCAGGCTCACCGCGTCTCCGACTCTCCGCGGGAATATGGAATAATGTGCATTCCATCATAATGTTCGATACTTGAGATCATATAGCATACGCCCTGCAAACTTTTCGTGGGACACCCCTCGGAATCCGAGGGGAATTCCGCGCAAACCTTGCAGCAGAGCTCAAATGGAATGGTGGTTTTCCTTTTCAAGTTGATGACTTCGAGTTCGATCGCATATCTGAGCGGATCATCTATGTAAATGGTCAGAGAGAAGCGGGGGCCGATTCAAGGGACCTCGTCTTCCGAGTGCAGAGGATTCATGGCCAGGCGCCATTTGGCACCCACTGCCAAGATTCACCCGCCTTGGCAAGGTACCAAGATATTTTCGGGGCACACGATATGATATGTCGAACCTGCCGGGTCGGGCCGGTGAATTGTTACACGTGATCTAGCCGCGTAGTCCCGATTTAGCTTAGATCCTATTGCTGTCTGTTGAGATGTCCTCGGCTTTGGAATGGATGGAATGGAATGGAATGACTGGAATGAGAAGCCTTTCCGTCCTTTGCCTACCCCATCCATCACCCATAACGAAGGAGGGGCAAAATTAACAATGGCCGCAATCCGTCTCTCCCAGTATCTTCCTCAGTCGACTGAGGCCACTCCCTCTCTTTATTCTTCTCAATATTCCGTAAATCCGCCCGCGCTGACGATCGTGCTCTCAGTCGCCTGTGGCGGCGTGGCGACATGTATACTGCTCACTGTAGGGCGATCAAACTCCCGCTACTCCCGCCGGAGGTCCGAAAAAAGTACTGACCGGGTTTTTTTTTTCTTTACCCTTAGATCGTTCTTTTGCTCCTCCGCCACCGCTCGTACAAGGGGGCCTTCCGCCAGGGAGAACGCATCTCCTGCGCCGACAAAGCTCCCGCTGACTTTTGTGCGATGCACGCCGATGGTGCTGCGCGGAGCCTGCCGGAGCTGGCAGCCACCGTGTACCTTCCAGTCCTGCACAGTGACTCTCCTGATGACCGTAATGGTGGCCGCGGACATGGACCCGGACGCGCCCCATCGCCTGCGTATCCCAAAGCTGTGTATCTTGATTCGCTTCACCGTGACACCGGCACGACCCTCCCCATTGTTTGAACCACGCAACGTTTTCTTTCTCTAGCATCACGGCCTCTTTCTCGTTTCGCTTTCCCTTCTACATGTTCGACTTTTTCAAGCACGATGTTACAGAAGCGCACGGACGCTCCTCATATCCCCATCATCATCATCACCAACTTGCATTCATTATACCCACTTATACCCAGCCTCATCCTGTATTCACCCCTTCACTTCTCACTTGCATTTACACCCGCTTCGTTCAATCTGCTGTCATGCATTCTATGATTACGACTGTTCCATGTCCATCAAAATCGTAGCTATGAGTTATGCTTGGCCGAGAGGGAGAGCGCGCATACTAGTGGGAAAAAAATACACAGAAAGTGGGATCTGAGAAAACGGAAAGAAAAAAAAGACATTTTAAAAGGTCAAGAAGGTAAAGCAACCTCTAGCAATGGTCCCTCGTCGCCCGTTCGCTGTGGAACGAGCTTCGTGTACACGCCAAACATCCCTACAAACCAATCCCCGGGTATGATGAGGGTGACAGGGGAAAGTAGGAGAAACGATGGCAGTGGTATGGCATGACAAGACATGTGCGCAAAGAAACCGCAAACGCAATGCTATCCATTATCGTCTCCGCGGTTGCTGATTCGTCAACGACTGATGCTGTTGTTGCTGCTGCTGCCACAGCGCCAACGGCACGTCCTCCTCCACGTCACCCGCCACGACGTTCTCCACCGCGCGTGGTCGCCACGCACCAGGCGGCGGCACCGCATGTGCGCTGAAGGTTTTACGTCCTGGCCCACGCGGGCCAAGTGGCTGCGTAGCGTTCGCGGACACTGAGCGCATGGGTGGACGGCCACCCAGCAAGCCCTGTTGCTGTACCGGCATGGGGGGTGAATTCGGCGTCGATGGAGACCCGGGTATGGGTATGGGTATTGGCACGGGCACCGGCGGCGGCGGCGGGACGTAACGGATGGCCGCCCCGGCTGGCGGCGGTGGCGAACGTGAGTGACGCGATGGTGAAGTTGCGAGGCCTGGTGGTAGTGCGGCGGTTGGATTTGCGACTGTACCGACGTTGTGGATATGGGAAGACGATGCGGCCGGCCCTGGTCCTAAGGTTGACATTGACATCTGCATGGGCGTAGTCTGTCCAGAAGCCCCTGGAGGTACGGCGTAGCCGGCGCCTGCCGGTCGCGCGCTCCCGAACGCACCGTATTCCTGTTCCATTGCGCGGTGCTGCATGTCGTACTGTGGCCCGCGCACCGGCTGCTCCGCACGACGGGGACTGGCGTTTGATGGAGCCCCTTTGGTGAGGCTCACCCGCCGGCCATGTGGCTGCAGCATCTGCTGTACCTGTCCTGGTAGCTGGGCCGGCATTTGCCCCTGCCCTTGCGTCGCCAATTTCAGTTCGCGCTCTTTTTCCGCTTGTTCTATTCCTGTCCACGCCTGTCCTTCGCGCTCCTCCTCATGAACCTTCTGTGACGTGGGTCCAGAACTGCCCGTTACGGCCGGAGCCTGCACAGTAGGCTCCTGCCGTTGCGCCTGTTGCTGGGACTGGGATTGGGTCTGAGACTGGGGCTGCTGGGACTTGTTGATGACGCCGAGGTACCAGAACATAAGGTTGCTGATAAGGACCTGCTCATAAAGCGCGCGGCGGGGATTTGCGAGCTTAATGTGCGATAGGCGGTAGATAGCGCGCTCGACGTGGATCGGATAGCGCGAATAGTTATTCACGCTTGACGGCTGCGGCGACGCAGGCGGAACATACCCGCGGGGGGAAGACCTGCTCTCGCCGAGTAGTGCTACCGCCGCCTCGCGTCCGGACTGCCCTTGTCCAAGACCCGTTGAAGGGATCTCTTCCTGCCTTCTTTTCGAACTGAACAGAGAACCAAAGAAGCCTGGGTCCTTCTCTTTCTCGCGTTGGTCCTTCTTCCCCTTCTTCTCGCCGCCGCCCCACTTGAAAAGCCCTCTCTTGTCCTTCTCTTTTTCGCGCCGCGGGTCGAACCCTTGTGGGATCGGAGGTGCAGAAGGCGGCGCTGTTGAGTGTGTCTGGACCGGTCGGGGTTCAGGTCGTGTATGTGATGATAGATCGGAATGGACTGCGGCTACTGGAGAGGGGGTGCGGGAGGGCGGCGTTTCGACGGACGATTGTGAGACAAGCGAAGAGGCACGCTGAGGTAAAGGGTGCTGGAGGGGAGGCAGTGCAAGTGCAGGCCGGATTGGCGGCATGGCTGGTAGCGGCGGGATCGGCTCGGGCTCCTCCCTCGGCATCGGTGGTGGAGGTGGTGATAGGGAACGCCGCGGGAGAGGTCGAAGTGATGACGGTGGAGAAACCACCTTGATCTCGCTCTCCTTTACGTCGTCCCGTGCGTATGCATCGAAAATGAAGGACTCGGCGCTATATGACTCTGGGCGAATAGGATACACCACCTCGCCAAGACTCTCGTTGCTGAGCAAGCGCTGACGTTGAGGTGGTTCGGCATCGCTGTGGTCGCTAGTGGACAGATCGCTAGAAGTACGTGGCTCAGGGACCGGTGATGGGGTGTCACGGTTTGAGCCTGCCCCTCGTCGCCTGGCGTTGAAGCGATGGGCACCCTCGCCGGTCTGGCCATGCTTGCGAATCTTGGTACGGGCTGCGCGACGAAGAATCTGACCAGGACGTGGGACGATGATGGGTGCATCTGCATCATCTCCGGGGTCTGGCATTGCATGTTCCAAGTTATCGATAACTGAGAAAGGTGGGTTGGCGCTTGTCTATTAGCGCGGGTGCATGGACGCACAGCATGAATTAGCACGCACCTGATGGGGACATATTCATACTGAGCGAACGACGTAAGACGCTACGTAGTTTTGATGGGTCCCTGCTCTGCGAGGCCTCCTCGGCGAGTTCGTCCAATTTCTCTAGGTCTTTGATAGTAAGTTGAGGACCCGAGTTTCCGTACAAGGAGGACCGGTTCCGGATCGGCACGACGCGCTCGTCCTCGACGCCGTCATTCTCTGATGGGCGGTATTGCCTACTTAGCATGGACTTTTTGCGACCGAGAGATGCAGCACCGAAGCTTTCGGACCGCGCCAGACCTGCTTCTCCAGGGGTACAGGCATGTTCTTTGAGAAAGGTGCGAAATTGAGCCGGGTCAATCTCTGGATGCACGTTGGCGGGCACCCAGAAGAGATGGAAGGGGTCATCTGATGCAGAATCGGAGCTGGAGGAATCTTCGTGAGAGTGAGAGTCACTGCTCGAGTCGTCACTTGGGCCCCAATAGGTCGCCTGGGCTGCGGCTGCCTGGGCGCCAGGTGTAGGAAGATCAGGATCGAGAATGAGAACGCCAGGACCGCCTTGTAAAGTAGAGC
>QLOZ01009054.1:0-12081 GCA_003314065.1 Lactarius sp. MG50 | reverse complement strand
CTAATCTGAAGGATCGGGCGGTATTAGGGGTCCCACTCATCGCCTAGTTCAGTACGAAGTAACTCACAAAGGAAAGGACAGTTTGCAGTTGCGGGCGGTTTGCAGTTGCGTTAAAAGTTGCAAGACGTGATGGCACATCACCCCCTCTTACCTCCCCCCAGCCATCCATCATGGCCGATTCTCTTGCTTCTGGACGTTCCCCCACTCTTAACAAGGAAGGTAGCTCCGATCTTATTCCCAGCCTGCGCGGTGACGACCGCGAGCGCATCCATCCTGTAAACCCACAAGTTCTCAGGAGGGCTACTCTCAAGACAGACCTCTATCTCATCCCCATAGTTGGCATGTTTTGTGAGTCTCCTCTGCTCACCTCATCCTCTATCATTCATCTCCCATTCAGATCTTTTATCATTTCTAGTGAGTGCTGGACTATCTCGCATTTGATGGCTTCGACAATAAGTGGCGTGATTGTAGGATAGATCGTATGTCCTTCTCCGGAAATGTAATCCTGTCTCTCACAAAACCAAAGTAACATCGGTAATGCTCGAGTGGCTGGACTCACGAAAAGCCTCAAGATGAATACACACCAGTTCTCAACTGCGTTAACCATTACATAGTATGTAACCTATGCCCCCTCTCTTGCATCTCGGCTAATCATGAAAAGTGTCCCGTACATCCTAATGGAACTTCCCATGAACTTACTCATGAAACGCTTTGGTGCCAACTTCACCCTTCCTGTTATGGTCGTTCTCTGGGGAATCGTCTGTGCATGTCAGGGTAACTTTTTTCCCCCGCTGCCGTCGTTTTCAGCGCTCAGTATACGTGATAGGTGCTGTCCATTCGTATCATGGTCTTCTCGTATGCCGTTTCTTCCTCGGCGCCTTTGAAGGTATGAATCTACTTGCATGGGGCTTCCATTCAATTTAGTTGATCCCTTAGGCGGTCTATTCCCCGGAATCGTGCTCCTGCTTTCAAACTTTTACAAGCGTCATGCCATGCAGCTCCGCTTTGCCATGATGTTTAGCGTCACCTCTCTTGCCGGTGCCTTTTCAGGTCTTCTTGCTTTCGGGATACAGCACCTCAATGGCAAGCACGGAATCGCTGGTTGGCAGTGGATCTTCATTTTGGTTGTCATCCTCTTCATGTGTCGTATTTCGTCCATCTCTGATGACTACGCTTAGGAAGGAGCCTTTACAGTGGCCTTTGGGCTCCTCACTTTCTTCTTTGTCCCTGCCTCACCCAGGGATATCAAACTTCTCACCGAAGAGGAGCGCGAGGCATATTGCCGTGACCTTGCTAATGATTGGAGTGGTGACGCCGACACTGATGGCAAATATGAGGAGGTGTTCAGTTGGAGTGAAGTCGCAAGTGCATTTACAGATGCGCCCCATGTCCTTATCCTTGCCCTTCCCTTGTTCTTCAACGGCGTGACGGTGAGGTGATGCAGCCTTCTCTCCCGCAAAATATTGATAGATCCCCTGATAGCTCTTCGGTCTCGCCAACTTGTATTTATTCTCAACTTTTTTTCTAGCTGTCCTGTGGCCTGACTTGTCTACTTGTAGCACACCAACTATTGTTAACGCGCTTGGACATTCCGCTAGTCGCACACAGCTATTGACGGTGCGCTCATCTCAATTGCCAAGAGGTCTCATGTTGCCTACATGTCGTTACCAGGTCCCGCCATACGTTTGCTCCTTCGTTTTCAGCATTGTTTCCGCGTACTACTGTGATAAGTACAAGAGCCGCGGGTTGATGGCCACCTTTTGCGCGCTTCTCGCTGCTGCGGGTTATGCACTCTTCCTCGGTGCGTGGTCTGCTGTTTCTCTTGCTGGTGACAATATCCGAGACGACCTTCTTTTTACGTATCTAGGCTCGAAGAATAGAAAGACCGACTACGGCGCACTGTATCTCCAGATTATAGGTAGTTACGCCATCGCTCCCTGCATTTCTACGTGGAATACGAACAACGTGCAACCGCACTACCGCCGAGCAACTGCCATTGCCATCGCCTTTATGTCAACTAATATTGGCGGCATCGTCTCAACCTGGCTTTTCACCACCCCTCCACGGTTCCACACTGCAACCTGCATCAACCTGTCTTTCTCGCTCGCAATGGCAGTTACATGTGCCGGTCTCATCGTATACTTCCGCGCCCGCAACGCGGAGAAACGCAAGGAGGTGCAGCGGTTATTGCAGATGCACGGAGAGGCTACCTGCAAGGACGGGTGGGATTCGCCCGAGGAGCGCAGGCGACTCGGGGATCGCCACCCGCGCTTCGAGTTCACATTGTAGATGCTTCACAAGACTATCTGTACTGCCCAATGGCATATATCACTTGAATATCTTATTTGTTGGATCGGAATGTGGACAACCTCCAATGGGTCACTCTTGTTCTCAACGGGTATTGGATATATCCTGGCCCTAAAACACCGATAATGCCGTGCGGTGCTCGGATGTGGGTCTCGTGCCCCACTGGTTCGTCGTCGCACCGTATGTGCGGTCCAATCGCGTCCCGAGTCGTCCCGAGTTGGGCGCGGTTAGTGCGGACCCCCTGTGAGAGAAATTGTCTGCGTATGGTGCTTTGCTCGCCAAAAACACGAAAACGAGCGATGGCGTCCTAAAGAATTCTCGCGAGAATCCTGGCGTCCAGCATCCATGCGGCGCGGAGGAAGTAGACGCGAAGATGTGGAGTACAAGGCACGTGTGAACGGGAATGTGGTGGCGGAGATAACTCGCGCGCCCGCCAAGCGGTGACTGGGGGCCTTTGTTGAGGAAAAAGGGGGGCCCCGGGCGGCGTAGAAGAAAGAATGGAGGCTCTGGGAAAGGCCAAGTGCTTTTTGTTTGGGCGTGGGTGCGCCGCTGTACTGTACTGGTACTCGCCTCGCCGGTGACATTGACACCGTGGTAGCAAGCCTACGACTCGAGTCACTCGACGCAGAGTGACCGCGCGCGTTATGACCGGGATTTTCCGGTCAGCAAACGGGTAATTGGCGGAAATCCATGCATGGTAACTTGCACAACTAACCCGTGGGTCATTTGCGTCTCATTGAACCTTGCTCATCATGCGTGGCTATTGTAGTACCAGATGGGGACGCTGAGTATGAGCTCGCGCGGCAGAGAAGTGGATACGCCCTTGACATCGTGTCAGCGCAGTGTCAAGGATCAAGGATCCTCGACGGACGTCGGAGACATCCCATCCCTATCTTGACAAAAGTTTAAATCTAAATCCATTCCCCACGTCAAGAGCGTATATATCCCAAGGCAAGGGCAGGCCAGGCCGTGCCTACACATGGGACAGCGGTAAAGTAGCCCTGAGCGGTCCCACTATCGCTCAGTCGGTTGTGCATCATGAACGGGTTCCTGGCCCGGCTGATCGGAGGTAAGAGGGAATTCGGATCACGAGTTCGGTCTGGCATTCGTCCACAGAGGCGGGGGATGGGATGCTGTCTTCAACATCCCACATTTTGGTAGACGCTGGGGATCACACGCTCCTTTCCTTCCACAGCTAACTGGATGCAGCGCCAGACAGCTCAGCGCTCAGTGATGATCAACACTCTGCATTCTCATGAGAATGCACGTAGCATAGCCCACCCTTGACAACGCCACGGCACAGGGAAACGCGGCGTGTCATTTTCCTCTAGGTTTTTACACCTAATTAAGCGTATTAGCTGCGGCCAGGACCCTTAAACCTGCTGTGCATGCAGTGCCGGACGTGATAATTGAGTGTTCCCACGGATCGGCGTTCCACTAGCAGGGTGTTTATTGGAACTGGAGCCGCCTTCTTTGGCGGAGCAAGTACCAGTAACGGTTGCGGAACAGTTTTTGTTGGGATTTCGACATAAGCAAAGGAAAATTACTCTGAGAGCAAGGCCTCCTACTTGTCGGTGGAGATAGAGTCTCCAATACCATATTTACTGATCAACATGTCAAAAAAAACACGCATCAAGAAGGTTGAAAAGTTGCGATGATTGGGCAGGAAACCCCGCGCGAGTGCCAGAAGACGCAGCATAATAGGATGACAGACGAATTGGGGACCCCGGACATCCCACTAATCAATCCTCCACCGGTCATCTAGATTCCCCTTGCTGCTTGACCAATCAGGGTCGTCCTTCCGCATATGTTACAAGGCCTCGTAAAGATTTCGCATGTTAGGTGACAACTGAAAACTGGCACATCAACCTTTGTGGCGATAAGGCATCAATTTTTAGTCTATGGAAATCCAAGCAGCTTCCATTACAGCGTCTCCAAGGGTCCTTTGTACGTGGATGGCGCTGGCGCTGAATCTGCGCCGAAAGGCCTCGCCGGTGGTGGCAGTGCTGTGATGCCCCTCGAGTTGTGATTAGAGAGTTCAGTTTCCTTAATTGGTTATCCCGATTTGCGTATGCTTCCGCTGAAGAGTATCAGTCTTAGTCCGGTCCAGTCCAGTCCTCGTGGTTTATAGAGATGTACGGTATGGGTATGCGCATCCCTCAGAAGCGCCCCCGCCCAGCACGCAGCTGACTTTCCCGCTATAAGTAAGTCGCTTATTTCGTCTGATTTCACTTATCCCCGATTCCCTTCTCTATATCCGAGTCTGCAACAGGAACATTGTTCGGTTCTACTAGCTATCCACGGGCCCGTCACGTCGGCAATCCCTCAGGGGCACCTGTCTTCTTGGTGCTTCACGCAAATATTTACGCCCTGTAGTCCATTCTTCTCTCGCCATGGCTATCTCTCCCCCGCCTGCCATCCTTAAGAATCTGGAGCACATGTTTGTTTCATTCTCTTGTCATCGTCCTCAATATCTTATTTTCTCCTCCCGTTCGCTCTTCTAGCCAGATCGGGAAGGTGGGGTAACCTTCTTCACACTACACTTCGCCCGCTAAACACCCCTTTCACTAGTATTTCTTCCTCGGCGCGTACACGATGTTGCTGTACGATCATCTCATCACCCTTCCTGAAGAGGTCAGCCCCTCCTTCCTAGGCCCTGTGCTCGCCCCAATTATCCCTCGGTGCGTTATCACAGATTCAGACAGTGTGGAAGAAGAAGAAAACGTTCCGTAAGTCACTGCCGTGAGATATACTTAGATATCGCATCGACTTAACCCCTTCCTCCTTCATACATAGCTCTCTACTTGTTCCTTTTGGTATAATCACCGTTCATTAAATTCTGACAGGAATGTATCTGACCACGATTCACCCAGGTCCGATATTACGCGTTACTCGCTGTGAGCGTCGTAGCTTTCGGTACGTTTTCGTCTCACTCACACATGATATCTCTTCATCGGCCGTTCCATAGGCTTCTTCTCAACAGCGATGACACGTTCACGGTGCGCAGTCCTCGACTATCTTGGGCGCAATCATTTGACTCACCTACACTGTTTGGCTTCTCTCTTTGACCCCATTACGCCCTCATTCGTCATGCTTCTCCCTTCTCCCGTTAAGTTGTGGTCGATGGATGCCCTTCCTCCCAATCGGCATCACGATACCTTTGACACTCCTTCCTGGAATTCTCATGCTTATTCGGTGAGTCGGAACATCGGTCACGGGTTGTTTTCTAATCACGAGACCTACGAATCGATATGTGCCCACTCGCAGGGTGTACGCGTTCTACAACCGCAACAAAATCATTCTATACGGCCTGTCCGCAAGTTTACTTCTCCAGACTGTGGCCGGGCTCTGGGAGTACACCGTCCACGGTGGCCGTCGTGAGTTACTACCCCCGGCACAGGGATTTGAACACAATAGGTTGACAAGTTCTGACGCCTTAGCCGCGCCGCTCCCTCTGGATAACTATGAATACCACTGTAAGTGCCGGCTCTAATCTCTCAAGCCGAAAGATGTTCCTCATGTGACCTCTAGTCTGCATTTATCTCCCGCCTAAACGAATGTGTGTCACGGTCTACTTACCCTTCCTCAGCTTCATTGATCGATAAATCCTTCCCTTTCTAGCCATCACTTATCGATCATGTATGTTTCTTGGGAGCTCGGATACGATAGTCTCGTCTTCCTCCTCACGATTGCGCGGACACTCTACATGCATTGGAGGCACCAAGGCGTCGCCAGCGCTGGAAACACAAAGCATAGCCTGATTAGTAAACTCGTGCGGGATGGCGCCTTCTACTTCGGGTGTGTACCACTCTTCTGAATTGGAATTAGACTGATTTGTATCAGTTGCATCTTCTCGATGAATCTCATGTGGGTTATCATGATTCTGCATGCACCAACTGGCCTCCGCGGCATAGCTGCCATGTATGTCCCAACGCCGCCTTTGGCTACTTTTGCTGACGTTTCTTTTATGAAGCCCATCTTCCTGGTAAGTTGACTAACCAGGCTGATTTGACATGCGGTCAGATCATCGACTCATCGTTTTCGCCTTCAGTGTGAACACAGTTATGGTTTGCCGGATCACTCTCAACCTGCGAACGACTGTTTACGGCCCCACTACGTTCGAACGGACCCTCAACAGTATCCCAATGGGCGGTCTGAGGCACCCTCGCTCAGGCCGATCAAATTATACCCTTGACTCGATTGGGATGAAGACTAAGGATTTACAAGTACACGTCGAGACGAACTACGATCAGTCACGGGACCACGATAGCACTATAGTATTCGCTGGCGGAGATATCTCTACGGACCGGTCACCGGAGAGAAGGAAAGGTGATAGTGCAATAGGGGTGTCTGTGTAGATGTGACTCGGACTCACATCAACATCATCGGTTCCTGGGCTAACCTGTCCTCACCGCCACCGTTGATCGGAAATGAGGTACTTGTGATGCGTATCTCAGACTCGGGACAACTTTTTATGAGGTGTCTAGCGTTTGTCACGATTTTATTTGCTTGTAACCGTAGGATATCATATTGGGCTCACGCTGTCGTTGCTGTATTTCGAATCGTCATTCCACTCCGTTGTGGTGTCGTAAGTGTTATGCCACCATCACTGGCATCAGTGAACTCATCAACCCTCAACCCACATTCTACTCACGACCAGCCAAGGCACACTCGCATCTTTCCCTCGCTATTTCTATTGCCTTTTCCATCTCCTTTTTCTTGTACTCCGTGAATGCGCGTGACGTGCGATAGTCTTCCCATCCAGGTACCTTCTGCAGCCTCTCCCACCACGCTGCGCCGAACGGATGTCCCGGTGCCCCAGCGTACCCCCATGGTTTTGCGGTGTATGGCTGTACCCAGGGATTCAGGATAATCTCGACGGCCGGATTGGTGGGTCCCGTGAAGTGCACAAGTGCTGGCTTGGCCCTCATCTCCTCCATCTGAGTCGCGATGAGCATGCGGTCCGCACTTGGACCATCCGCGTAGGTCCCTAGGCCTTGAGCGTTCCATATCAGGGGGAGCTCTCGCCATTCTCCCCGGAAGTGCACGTTCAGGACGTCCTGGTCCTTGAACTGCCCGCCGTGTACGCCTCCGAGTTTCGCACGGTCCTCGAGCTCTGGTAGGCGCCTCCGCATGTCGGCGAGATCCATGAGCAAGACTCCCGCGTTGAAATAGCTTCCTTCGCCGACTGCCTCATACCCTCGGGGATGTCCCACGTCTACAGCGGCGCCGAGCGCTTTGCCGCGCAAGTCCGTCTTCCACAGGTCTTGTATGTCTCTGAGGATGAGTGTGTCGGCGTCCAAGTAGAGAACGCGCTCTGCCGATATGATGGAGATGAGGTCGATCTTGGCCCAGGTTGCGCCCTTTTCCTTCGCGAGACTATCTGCAGGAAGGTCTAAGAAGTTGAGCGTTGTTTCTTCACTGTTAGGAACAGCGTTGAGAATTGCCTGCCTCCCCTCTTCCGACAGGCCACAGTCAAGGACGTAGATGCTGATCCTCCCGGTGGAAACTGTCAGGAGACTGTGGATGGAGGCGACAAGAGGTGTGACGTAGGACTGGTCCACTGCATATACTATGTTTGCGCCATACCCAAGCGCCCGCTCGAGGCCATCGTTCGTCTCGTCTCCACTCAAGAAGCCGATCCGCATGTTGGATGTCTTATGAAGGACCATCTGGTATTGGCCCTCCTCGGAAAGCTTCCGGTATTCGCCCTCGTGGAGTTTGAGGAAGGCATCGATCCCTCGCTTGGGGTGATGGCGACTGT
This sequence comes from Lactarius sp. MG50, assembly GCA_003314065.1. Classification (NCBI taxonomy): domain Eukaryota; kingdom Fungi; phylum Basidiomycota; class Agaricomycetes; order Russulales; family Russulaceae; genus Lactarius; species Lactarius sp. MG50. The sequence continues at coordinate 4,010 of QLOZ01009054.1, read as the reverse complement.
CCTTGGGTTGCGTCTCCCAGCCGTAATCATCGAAAATGAACACGGCCCCTTTCCTCGCCAACCGCCACGCGAGTTCTCCATCCAGAAACGTATCGTCGGCTTCGTGCGAGCCGTCGACGTAGATCCAATCGAAGCCTGGCTCGGCGGTCGACATTTCTTCTACGAGGACATCTATGACCCCCGGGACGCTGAACTTGTCCTTGATGCGAAAGCGACCCCCTGCGAGTGCTAGATTGTGCTTCATCCGAGAATAGCGGTCTCGCCCGGCTTGCGTTCGCATCAGGTCGAAGTGGTCTATGCAGACGATCTCGCCCTCCGCCTTGCAGAGCTCCGTGAGGAGGAAGACAGCCGAACGGCCCTCCCATGACCCTATTTCCAACGCACGGGGGGCTTTAGATTCGACAAGGGGGAAAAACGTCTTCCATGTCTCAATATTGAAAGTGAACCAATCTTGGGTGGGTGTGAAAGTGTAGTCCTCCCTAGGGGCGACCGCCTAAATCCACAGCATATCAGTGGGTGTACAAATAGTTCTTAGGTGAGCCGATGGACTGACCATGATACAGAAGGGCGTCGGGCTGCGTGTGCTCGAAAGAGGGGGTCTGGTTTAGTATGCTTTGCAGGGGAGAGCGCTTTTCTCCCTAAGGTTCACGCCCATTTCCCCTTCGCACACTCATGGGGTGAACGTTGCGGATATTGAACCGTAACTACTTTGCGCTTTCCAATTTCTTCCTGACGCAACACTTGCGCAGCTCAGTGTCCATCGTTATTACGTGCAGAGTTCCGCAGTTTTGCTGCGATCTGCCTCGATGGGCACCGATCGTCGAGATAAACCTCCCAGCGTCAGGAGTTCACCTGCGCAGTAACAGAGGACCCCTGTTTCTCCTTACTCGTGACCCTCGGCGGCACACTCGTAGGAACGCAGACAGCTGGACCGTCGGTGATTCTGTCTTCAGATAGCGGCTCTACTAGCCCCAATGCCTGCCTAACATACAATTTGGTCTTCGATGCCTCCGTAACGGCGCCCAGGGGTCTTCATGGCGCATTGTTTTAATCGAATTGTTCCATCTTATTTTCGTTGTTGTACGATGATCCTCGGGTGCTAACCCAACTGGTAATGGCGTAGCTGTAGCCTATCTGGCCAGTTTTCTTAAAGCTAGGCCCTGCGCCATATTGCCATTTCCCATCGCACCTTCACTATGCACAAAGAAACAAAACTCTTCGTTATTACCGGAGGAAATGGATTTATTGTAAGTCCTTCGCTACCTCAACGACGTTCTCCCATGACCTCGTGTTGATGGATCATCATCAGGGGTCTCATCTTGCTGCCCGCCTTTACGATGCAGGCAGAGACCGCGTTCGGGTCGTCGACATGGTCGACCGCTCATCTTTCGACATGCCCATATGCCACGAACGAATTATCGGCAATCTTTGCGACTTCACCGTTTGCGAACGTGCGGTGCGCGGTGCGCATACCGTCTTTCATTTCGCTGCCATGATGGGCGGGATGGGGACTATCCACGCCTCCAATGGTTTCGCGATCTACGAGGCGAACCATCGCATGACGCAGAATATCCTATCCGCCTCTCTTGCCGCCGGCGTGAAATGCCTTTTCTATGCATCCTCTGCATGCGTCTACCCAGAGCAGCTACAAGAGGACAGCTCGCACGACGTCTCGCTTTCGGAGGACGATGTGTGGAAGCACGTACCACCCAGCTCTCAGGGTCTTTATGGTCTTGAGAAGCTTCACTCCGAAAACCTCTTCCATCAGTACAAGTCAGCAATAGACATCCGCATTGCGCGCTTCCACAACGTCTACGGGCCCAGGGGCGCTTGGGCCAACGGACATGAGAAGGCACCTGCAGCTCTCATCCGCAAGGCTCTGGCCGCGAAGCTCCTCGGTGGCTCTCCAGAGATTATGGAGATATGGGGCGACGGCATGCAGCGCCGTAGCTTTCTTTTCATAGACGATGCCATCGACGCAATTCTTCTCCTCCTTAACTCTACCCACAACAACCCGGTGAACATTGGGTCCGATCGTTCTATCACCATTCTCGACTTGGCCCGTCTGGCTATTAAAATTGCCGGGCTGCCCGAGTCCTCCGTTGAACTCCAATTCGACACCTCGAAACCTATGGGCGTCGGCTCCCGGAATTCGGATAACACCCTTGTCACGTCCATTCTCGGTTGGTCTCCACAGATGACGCTGGAGCAAGGTCTCGTCCACACTGCAAAGTGGATCCAAGAGGAGATGGAGCGAATGACAAAGAGGACCGCCGACACATCAGCGCACACTGCCTTCCTCCAGAGCTTGCAGCGTAGCCGGCTGGTCGAATTCCGGAAGGAGTCGATCGTGTTCGCCATACTTCTTCCCATCACTTCCAAGGGTACCGCAAACCAGGGGGACTGTCTCGAGCTCCTCAGGACCTTTGCGAGGTCATTGTTTCGCACCACCTGGCGCGACAGAAACGAGCTTGGCGCGACCCACTTCCACATCCGCATCTACCTCGCTATCGACCACGACGACCCGTTGTTGGCCCCGGACGGCCACGAGGCCAGAGATGTTCTCATCTCCGAAGGGTTTTCTGATATTATCGTGCATTCGTACAGTTTTCCTCCAGGGCACGTTTGTAAACTCTGGAGGGCTAGTGCGCGTCGTGCATGGGAAAGCGGCTGCGATTACTACGTCCTCATGGGTGACGACGTCGAACTGCTCGACGAAGGTTGGATGCGTGATACTGTCGGGGAGTTCGAGTCCATTGCAAGACGCGAAGGCGTTCCGCCCAACTTTGGTTGCGTCGCGTTTACGGACACATCTTTCCCAGGAATGCCAACGTTTCCCATTCTACATCGGACACACCTGGACATTTTTGACGGAGAAGTCGTCCCCGACTGTTTCATCAATCAGGATGGAGATCCCTATCTTTACCAGTTGTATCGCCGCTGGGGCTGTTCGATTATGTTTCGTCCTCGAATCCGCAACAAGCTGGGCGGCAGCAGTAGCGCTCGTTACGAAAAGCAGCACGTTGTCAACTGGACGCTTGAAGTTCTTGAGGGGTCTCGTGCCCGAGTTGAAGCTTGGCTTTCCATCACCTCTCCCTCGGTTCAAAGGAAGCTGGCTTTGGACGTCATTATCCCTAGCTATCGTGTCGACATGACCTTCCTCGAACCAATCCTGCAGCTACAGCCATCCCCCACATGCAGTGTCATGTGGATTATTATCGTTGACAACCCTGATGCGGCTGGCCTCAGCACCCTACAGTATCGGCACGGCCACCGCGCCGACGTCCGCATCCGCGTTAACAAGACCTGTGTCGGTGCATCTGCCTCCCGCAATCGCGGTTTGGACGAGTCCGCTGGCGAGTGGGCACATTTCCTCGATGATGATGTCTTGCCCGTCCCGGATCTACTGGTGCAAGCCGAGAAGGCGATTCGTGCGCACCCAGATGCGGCCGGCTTTGTCGGCAACAGCCTCTTTCCGGAAGCCACCACTGTCTTCACCTGCGCGGTGCATCTAGCGGGGGTGACATACTTTTGGGATATCGCATCCAAGATGGACGAAGACATCCCGTGGGGGGTGACGGCAAACCTGATCGCGCGGCGCAACGTGTCCGATGGCGTGCGCTTCGATCTACGCTTCCCAAAGACCGGCGGCGGTGAAGACATCGATTTCTGCCGCCGCAAGCGCTCGCATGCCAAGGAGGGGTTCCGTGCTGCCCCCGATGTCAGGGTCACACACCCATACTGGAAGGGTGGTGCACGGTCTTATTGGCGCTTCTACATGTGGGCGAAAGGCGATGGCGCGCTCATTAAGATGTATCCCACGTTAACCTACATCGACGGCGCGCCAAATAGTGCCGAGCTTCTCCTCATCTCCGCCGCCACCCTACTTGCAGGCGTGCTTCTCGGGAGGCGTGGTCTGATCCGGCTTGGCGTGCGTGCGGTGGCAGCTGTGATACTGACTAACGTCTTGCACGACTTGTACCGACACCTGCTACGCGATGCAGCGCGGA
>QLOZ01009042.1:0-10303 GCA_003314065.1 Lactarius sp. MG50 | reverse complement strand
ACTAATTGTACAAGACGAAGTATACGAGTATTAGTGAAGGGGTGACGGAGGCATGTGGTCGGCCAGGCTTCGGCTATCGCCGAGTTAGTAGCCGTATTTACGCTCGTCGATCCCGTGACTAGCCGTCCGCTAACTTGAAGTTGAACTTGAAGCACCGTGACGACATCATGATGTACTGTGTAGTATTCACCGTGTCCTAGACTCTCAATTCTTACCATCAACACAAGGACTTAAGCCTGCGAGTGGCTGTATTTATATTTGTGTATTTTCTCCTTTTGGTTTGCTCCGATATAGGGATCCTAGAGGCTTCCATCCTTCCCGGGCCAGCGCGGTTGTGACGACAACTGAACATTTTCTCCCAGTGCGTAGCTTCTCCCTAGCACCCTACTCATGCACACTCTCTGGCTCCCTCCATACCCCCAATGCCTCGTCTCCCTCTTGGCCCCTGTGCGTGGCATCTCATCCCCCCTGCTTGAACCCCTGCGTGTCCTCTCCATATTCACTGCTTGGGCTCTGCCACCCCTGTGTGCACCGTCTCCCCTTTCACGGCCCCTGCCCTTGGCCCTCCCTCCACATGCCTCCTGCGTGGGCCCCAACCTTTTCTGGAATCCCCGTTGGCCCTACCTTCCCTAGCCACCTGATACAATGAAGGGCTCCTTGGCCAACACTACCTCCATCTGGCACATGTCACCAACGTAGCCGTGACATCGGGCCCGCTACCCCGCCTCGCCTCGTTTGAGGTAGGGTAGCAGATGACACCGACGGACGTGACAACGACAACGCAGGGGCCATCCCTACCTGGCCTTTCCTTGAGATTACCGATAGGCACAACGATGGCGTGGGGCCATCCTTACTGCACCTCCCTTCGAAGCAGCCAACAACGAAGACACTGGGCTATCCCCGCTCCATCTTATTTTGAGATATTAGATGGAGTTGACGACGGCATAATGCCCGCGCGTCACCCAACGCCAATAAGTGCACACCCTCACGTTGTCCTTAATTACAATAGAGTACTGTATATTTAGAATATTATCGTGTATTTAATTGTCACGTGAATAGGCCAGGCTAGCTAAGTTAGCGTCAGTCGGATGTCTCCGCGGGCCCCGGGCACCGCCTGGCCAACAACATGGGTGCAGGCTCCAGCCAAGCCACGGCTTAGCTGTTACTTGGCTCACAAATTAATACGCCGTACAGCAGGATCCGCAACGCTACTCTGAGTCCGCGGCCCAAGGGTCCAGGTAAAGGCGTCTGCTTTTCCCTCAATTCTCTGATGACTTCGCACCAACTCAAACTGGTCCATGATTCCCGAGGAGGATGCGAATCAAACCTATAGGTACTGTAGGTGAATCTTGAACCATTGTCGGACTTCATATAGCTTCATAGGCTGATATTTTGCACGTTTTTCAAGATCTCTTTTTTACCGACAGCTTGCTCGGCTCTAGAACAGGATCCATTTATCCTCGTGATCACATGAATTCAAATGTTGTAGCCTACGTCGCGGGTGTTATGGACATTCATTCCTGGCCCCTTGCGATTTGATTCCGACTCTGAGAGCGCCGGGTCCTTGAGTATGAACGCGACGACTACAGCACCCGTCCGAGTCACCGGCGCAACGCCACTAGCAGGACCATGCGCTGGGGATGCGATGCTGAGGTACTGTATATAGCTCGGGGTTCTTTTTCCTTTCAGGACGTATCTACGTAAAATCCACGACAACCACCCCTTTGGTGACCACGCGACATTGGCATGCACGACAGCATCTCGACACCCGCTACGCGCAAGAGTAACGTGACATCGTATTTCCTTGTACTACCCCGGTTCCTGAGGACTAGGTAGCCGCCGACGCCCATAACGATGACAGCACGTTTCACAGACATACAGTATTTTATTGCTGAGCCAGCCCCGCCCCGACCTCGCCGTCCTGACTTCAATGCTGAGGACCGCGACCCTACCCCCACTCTGACTCCGATTGGGCTACCAATGGTGAGAACCCTGGCACGTGTTGACAACATGAGGCGTGGAGCCATGATCGCACGGTCCTGGCCAGGAGTAATCCTGTTCACCGCGTGTTAACAGCCGACAATAGAATGCCGTTTCCCGTGCCCAATGTCTCCTCTGTAGATGCTCTCTGCCGATTATCTCCCCACACTTTATCGATAATTACGCTATCCGTGTGTAAGGACGGCCATTGGTCAATCAATTTGGGAGTAACCACTGCCTCTGTTGATGGTACACGATCGGTGGATAGTTCAGACACGCCAGCTTGCAATATGTACAGTGCATAAGTTGTATGAAGGGAAGGAAATAGGGATAATTGAGCCAGAGAAGATAAAGATGCCAAGACGGTCTTTGTCGCTAGCTACCATCCTATCTTGTCTCTGAATGTCTGCATCCAGCCCTTCGGGCGAGGTGGAGGAGCGGGCTTCGATTTGGGCGCAGAAAAAGCGGGAGTATTCTGGGCCGGTGTGAATGATGGTGGTGGGGTAGCTGGGGGAACGACAAAGGTAGTCTGGGATACATTCAATGTCACGTTGATCGAAGTCGTCGAGGAATCAACAGTCCTGCTAGTGAGGACACTCGGGGACCTGGAATTCTGGCCTGCGTAGTGCGTCGTAGACTTTCCAGGCGTTGTCGCGTGCTTTTCTTGGAAGCGTTCTCCCGGCTTCTGTGCCCCGGAGTTCAATGAACCCCGGAGTTCCGATCCCTGTGGGTAACCTGATACACGACTCTGTGGGTCACTAGGTCTTCCATCTCTGGTATTGTTGATAGCGTGGAGTTGACCCTTCGCCGCGTCTCGGACGGTAGGGCGACCCTGGGGTATGTTAACTGGTACAATCGGTACGTCATCCAATCTTGAGGAAGTGGGTGTGCTGGCGGGGGCACTCGGGGGCCTGGAAGTCTGGCGTGCTGGAGACGCCCTAGCTGTTATCTCGCGTTGCGGAGAGTGTTCTCCCGGTTTCTGTACCTCGGAGCTCAAGGACTGGCGACCTGACCCCTGTGGGTTACTCGATACGCGACTTTGGGTACTGTTGATGGCGTGTTGACCTCTTGCCGCGTCTTCTCGAACGATAGGGCGATCCCGGGGTATTTTGACTGGTACATCAACTGGGGAAGTGTGTGTGCTGGCGGGGGCCCTTGGGGGGATGGAAGTCTGGTTTGCGGAGTGTGCTGGGAGCCCCCCAGCTGTTGTCGTGTGCTCCCTTTGCGAGGGAGGTTCTCCCGGTTTCTGTGCCCCGGAACTCAACGAAGTTTGAGAATCAGATCCCTGTGGTTTACGCGATGTGCCGCTCTGGGAGTCACTGAGTCTTCCATCTCTGGTACGGTCGATGGGACGAACATGGCGTTGACCACCCTCCGCGTCTCTTCGAACGTCGGGGGGACCCTGGGGTGTATAAACTGGTTTACCAACTGGTACATCGTCCAATCTGGTTGAGGAAGGTGTGCGGGTGGGGGTACTCAGGGAGCTGGAAGTCTGGGGTGCGACGTGCGCTGGGACGACTCTAGCTGTTGTCGTGGGCAGCCTTTGCTGGGAGCCGAGTGGTTTCTGAACCAGGGCAAAGTCTGAGTCAGATAGTGGGGGTGATCCAGGTTGCGACTCACCCAGTCCTGCGGTTCAGGCCTTGATCGTTTCCGTATCATAAGATCTATGTCCTTTGAGTGGACCGCTGCGTGGACCAGGGCATCCCATCTCTGAAACTTGGTTTCTATGATTCCAAGATCATCAGAACCATACTGTGCGGGGGACTGAGGTGCATCGGTGGGAGAGCGTCGGTACCAGAAGTCTAGTACCTCGTTCTGCACGCTGGGATGGACTTTGTCTTCTGAATCCAAACTGCCGAAAATATCTTGAACACATGCAGGTTGGCGCGTAAGAAAAGCTAGGAGAAGAAAACTCATTCACCTTTCAGAATGACCTTTTTCTTAGGTTGCCACACATTTACAAACACGCGGGGTTTGGCGACAACATCACAAAGGTAAAGTCGGGAGGACCTGTTCCTGAGTACGTAAACAGTATCCACAGCAGATCCAAATTGTGTCAATGGATCCCGATGGAAGTCCTTGCTGTCCAGCGGCCTATCAAATTCTGACTCGGAACCCCGTTGCGGGATTTTAAGATAGAAATGTGGGTTCTCTTTCAACGTAATTCGGCCTTCGTCCTTTCTGTGACTGAAGATCCATAAAATCTGTTGGACAGTTGTACGATTGTCTATATACTCTAATGGTCCTCTTAGAATGATAGAAAACGTTGGGGAAAGAAGGATAGTGATACGAACCGCTGATGACGGTCGGGGGTGGGTCCGGTGGGTCCCATCTCAACGATTTGAGAATAACAAAGTCTATTTTCTTGCGGGGCCCAGCTTTGGGCTGAGTTACCGTGAGTGGTTGGAAGTTAGAGTGAAGAAGACGCTTACAGGGGGGGAGGAATTCTCATTGGCCCTCTTGATTCCTGCTGCGCGATCGTCATCCTTCGAGCGGGCATCCATAAACGCCTTGAGCAGTTGGTCGTCTGGCGTGGCCTTGAGATATCTTTTTAGCATATCCAGGGTAGCTTCGAACGCAGAGTCAGCTTTGGGGGTCTTGTTCTTCCCGGCCTCCTCAGCAGCGAGCAACGCCTCGTCTGCAAGTTGCAAAACTTGAAGGCTAAAGGAGTATTAAGTCTTATGCAATGAGTCGTAGAATGCTGAACAATACATTTGAAGACCATCACCCCTTGGCAAGGGATTTGTATCGTTCTCGACCAGGTGACGGCAGAGAGCAATGAGGGCGAAGGCCTGTCCTTGGTATCTCCGACCAATTCTTATGATGCGCTTGCGGAAACCTTGGAGGAGAGAGCTGAAGGCTTCGCTAACTGGCATAGTGGAAGCCTATGACCAAGGGGGACTCGGCTTGGATGGAAACTGAACAGAATTGAAGAGTGGACGGGGAATGTGCATGTAGTATATAGGGTTGGATAGTGGATCGCATTTGTGCATCCGACGCCCACCGAGAATCCTTACCTCGAGAATTCGGCGTGGTGAGGTCAACAACGCTACTGTAACATGACATAATACTGGATTCCAGGTCAAGGGGTTTCGCTGAGACGTCGGATTACTCCGAGCGTGTTGGTGTTCATCCCTATCACTTCTTTTGACCTAGGCGCTGAGCGCGCGCCGCACCATGCTGCTTCAACACATTGAATATAATAGGCTCCGTTCTCTCACAATCCGAGTTGCCCTAACCCGTTGAGAATATACCGTCCCGAGCCTTGTGATCGGGGGCAGAGCTGGCACTTGTCATATTCTATCCGTCGATAACCATCTCGGGCTCGAGCTGGCGATCCAAGTATGATGACATTGCCGCGATGGATCTCAATTTCGGGTCATAATCGTGGTCACTTGAACTCCACATTGCGTCCTATCCCATGCATGCTTGGAGTACAAAGGTTTCTATGGTCGGTTTCCACGAAAGATCCGGGTGCGGCCGCATCGGAACATCGATGAAACGCAGTTAGGGTGTTTGTCAAGCCCATATGGTTTCGGCTGAGTGAGCAATACAGCATAAACAAGCACACCTTACGCCCGCGAATAGTTTCTTATACCGGTGTTCTCCAAATAAAGTGCTCAAGGCACAGTAAATGCAGGTGAGTGTCTTCATTTCTAACTCAGATCGATATCATTGCTGTTCGCAGCATCGATCTCCAGCGTTCCGTTGGGCTTGCGTTTCATTTAGATAATAATTTCCTCGTGTCATGGATAACGTGCGCCCCCTAATTCCCACCACCCCACTCCTCCAGCTGATATTTATTAATCTCCGGCGTTCCGTCCCCGTCTACTGGGCTACTGACAGATCATTGTCCTTGAGCTCTCCGGCTATCGCCACCAGCATGTCTTCGTCCCTGTTCATGAACCTTACCGAACTTTCCCAATGAATACCGTTATCGAGGTTATCAAGTACCTTATCAATGTCGTGGGCCACGATGTTGTCTCTTCCAGGCGTAATGCGCATGTGTCCTACATACTCGTTGACAGAGCACGTGATATATGCAACGCTATCAATGGCTACATCCAGGGAGCAGAAAGCGAACGGGATTGGACGAGTTTCGAGAAGTTCACTAATGCAATCGATCCTGTCGAGGAGTGAGCCGCTCGAACTACCACCGTTTCTAGGTGGTCAGTTGACGTCATCGCGCTGTTCTCAGCGCTTTGTTCCAGTTAATTGCCTTTACGGAAGACGAAAAGGGACGCTATCTTGCCAGTAGAAACACTGTTGAGGACTGTAACTCTCTCTTTGCACCTTCACAGGTCCAACATACTTAATGTAGGGACTTGCTGTACTCACGGTGAAAACCAGCCTACTCATACAGGGTATTGTGAACTTATCTCTGATTTCCACATCGATCGACGTGGAAACTCGGAATCACCTGAGGTCAACGCCTGTCTGGGATGCGGCTAAAGAGCAGGAGCAGCGACGACAAGGTTTCGATTGACAAAATCCGCCTCAAATACGATGCACTCTTGAGGCTCCTTCGTAATCTTCGACTTGAATTAGTACTTGCTGATTACATAGCGCTTTAGCCCGGGCCCCCAACCCTACGAGGCTGACGTCCTGGGACCTTTCGCCGGGTAATGCGACAGGCCAGGCCTCCGTCAGTCTGAATGATCGGCAGGTTCCTTGGGTGAAGTCTAGCACATCCCTGCAGCGGTGGATACGATCAGATGGGCTGGGCTAGTTGTTGCACCACGACCGTGACACAACGTGTGCGGCGTGCCTCTCAGGTCCGGGTCTTTTCCCGGGGCGCGGTGGCGTGACCGACGCCGCGGCGTGCAAGTCCTTTCGTTCTCATTAGCTAGGTCCCCCCACGTGTGTTGTCATACGACACCAGTGGATTGCGCTAAGAACACCAATAATAGGCCGGGAATGTAGTCGTTGCATCACGATAATAACGACCTGTTTCGCTTCCAGACCACACTAGCGACTGTCCATCTCTTGTCTACCAGACTGAGCCAGGGCAGTTTCCTTCACCGGCAATCTTGGGAAGGGGTCATTCTCTGCCCATCGTATGCCTGGGCTGTAGTATGACGAGCTAGGCCCGATCAAAGACTCCGCTTGTGTTTCACTCGAAACGTCACTACGCTCTTTCTGGCCCAACCTCCTCTCAAAGCTTCTTCCAGCCCCCTCACATGTGCAGTACGTCATCAACAGTCGAAATGTATTCATCACTCTGAGGAATCATCAATCAAGAAACTCCGAGTAAGCCCGTACATTGTCACCTGTTTCGTCACGAGTTCTCTCCTGTCCGTCAAACCACATTCACCGTTCCGAGGTTCCATTAGTCCTGTTCACCGTTGCGTACTGCTGTGAAAAAAAAAAATGAGAATGCTTTTGTAACCCAATCTCACCGTCGCTCTGAAAAAGTCCTGTGTTGCATGGAAGAACGTGCTGGCAGTGCTGCATGTAGAAGACCTTCGCACGCGCCTCCGGCAGCTGCCATCGACCTTGTCCGACGCCGGTGGGCAGCTCCCTCGTGCGCTGCATGCATATGACGAAGCCAGCGCAACTGCCCGCGCCGACTACGTCGGTTTCTTGCAAACGAGCCGTGGGTTTGCACAAAGCTATGTCGACGCGGTGGTGGAGCGCATGCGCTTCCAGAATACGCTGGAGCTTCTCTCAGCACTGTTGGAGATGGCGCACCGGCTGCGCGGGGAGGCGGTGCAGCTCGAAATATCGTTCAAGAGGGGCCTGTGCAAGCAGTTCAAGTGCGTCGTTAAAGTTCTTTCTTCTGCTCCATGCACTACCGATAACCTTAACCATTTCCATTTTTCAAAAAGTTAATTCAAAGCCCTTGCCATTCGATGTCGACGTTTTGAAGGACATTGGTGTTTCACTTAAAGATATTCGGGCCGCATATCAGCTGCTGGATGATTTCTGGGTTACCGAGTTGGAGAGTTTGAGCAAGGCAATCGACACGGTGCACGTTGACCACGCCCGCGTTGAGCGGTGGTTGGGCTATAAAGATGCTCTCGAAAAAACAATATCAAACTGGAAAGTAAGAGTTCACACCACCTCTCTCCTTCTCAGGACTGATTGTCGACTCCAAGAGTGCTGGGACACTTACAAATAACAGAGTAGAAGATGCAGAGATGGACGCTGACACTCAGACCCCCGCGGTGCGTGTATCGACAGGCCCCCCACTCTTCGCTCACCCTGCTGATATGGACTACCTTAGGCTTCAGGTCTCCCTGCAAAGCACCTCCGTCCACACATGACTACAGCGGGTTCCCTGCTCCACACTATGCGAGACCATGTCTCCCCTGCAGACATAGCCCCAATCCAAGTGGCTATTTTTGGACTGCAGCAAAGCCAGCAGCAGTGCTTGAGCTTCTTCAGGGAGTGCGTCAAGTATTGTGAGAAAGCTAAAATGCGCTGTAAGGTATCGGTCGTGCGGCAGACGTTAGAGAAGCTGGTAAATTCCCAAAGGTTACTGGTGGAGAACTTGGACACGGTATTTGGAGCCAGATAAAGCCCATTAACGCCAAGCACCAGAGAAGGCCCAGCTTGCGATCCACTCTCTTCGGAACGCCATCTGTACACTTGTCTCGGCATCCCTTTACCATCCCTTTACCTGTCCAGAGCTTGATGACCTCGCCACAGCCTATGATGACTGGTCTACTAGCCCGCGGGAGAGAAGCGCATCGTCAGTTAGTGGCGCAGCTGATTTGCGCTTGCGGTTCGGGCCTGAAGGCACCGACGACATGATCCGCCACCTGCGGTCTTTGGACGACCCCGGCTATGACCCGTTCATGGGGATGTCGCTGGAAGAGCTGGGGAGGGAACGCCGGAAGTGGACGACCTGGCGGAAGTTCTTCCGAGTCGAGTCGAGAACGAGTTGCGGGCCTGCCAAGCCAGCTCAGGCCCTCCTTCGATGTGATAACTTTTTCCCACGATTGTCCCCGCCAAGCCACTCTTTTTCTTTTTTAGGCCCTTAGGCCGAACCTGTGACTGAAATCCTCATAGGGACCGATTCGTTTCGAGCAAGGAACCACCTCTCCCAGTGCGAGAGATGAACCCGGTTTCAATGTACCTTCCAGTTGACAGTCTTGCGCCTCGGGAACACGGAATTCGGGCGGATTATTGTCTCATTGCAGACGTCCGTCATTACAGATACAGTACTGTAAATACTTCATTCATCCCTCTTCCATCCGTCTTCTCTTCTTCCCTTCCCCATGGATTCTCCCAGTAAGCTCTCCAATCAAGATGAGGAAAAAGGAGGCGTAGTTCAAGGTGTGTATGTTTAGGCTAGAGATCGCTATATTCCTGCTCTGATACTATTCGCGTATCCAGTGCCAGATCCCCCGGAATCCAATGACCCCTCTTCGAAGATGTGGGCTTTCTGTATCTCACAGGCCGAAAAGCATGATACCGCAACGGCTGAGCGCTGGAAGGCTGATATGGATGGAATCCTCATTTACGTGCGTACGGACAGGTTTATCTTCGATGACCCCATTCACCTTAACAAAACGGCCTGTAGACGGGTGTATTCTCCGCGACGGTTGCTGCATTCCTCATCGAAAGCTACAAGCTCCTCAAGCCTGATTTTGGCGACGTGTCCGCAAGACTTCTTCGGCAGGTTACAGAGCAACTTGCTGCAATCTCCAATGGGACCCCTTTACCCCCTCCGACAACCGTTGACTCGTTTCAGCCCCGACGTTATGCGGTCCGCGTGAACATTCTGTGGTTCCTCAGTCTCCTTCTCAGTCTCTCCTGTGCCCTCCTTGCCACACTTGTGCAGCAGTGCACTCGCCGATACCTTCGGCTCACTCAGCTTGAAACGACGCAGCAACGTCGAGTGAGGATTCGTACTTACCTTTTCCATGGCGCGCACATGTTCCATACACCCTGGGTAATCGAGAACATCTCACTTTGGATGCACGCGGCAATCTTCCTTTTCTTCGCCGGTCTCATCGATTTCCTTTTCGCTGTCAACGATGAGGTCGCGCGCGTCGTCCTTGTGGCCTTCTGCGTGCTCGCCGCCGCATACATTGTCGTGACTACTCTCCCCGTGATTTTCCATCAATGCCCTTACCAGACTCCGCTAACCTCGTGTATCTGGTACTCGTACCACCTCTTCGCCATGGGCGCATTGTGCTTATTCGCATATTCCAACTGCATTCGGACCAGGATCGGGCACCTCTGGGACGAAATACGCGGGGGTTTCTATCAGCATGTGGTGGACGGGGCGGAGGACAAAATCGAAATCGATGGAGAAGCTCTCAGGTTGGCTCTCACCTCGTGTGGCGATGACGACCAATTAGAGACCTTTATC
>QLOZ01008954.1:0-11403 GCA_003314065.1 Lactarius sp. MG50 | reverse complement strand
CACCGCGAAAAACCGCAGCCAAACCGTGGTTAAAAAAAAAACCGTGAACTTTTACGGTTTAACCGCACCTGTAACCATTCGGGTGCGGTGTTGACGGGTGCGGGTGCGGTTTCGGGAAATCCCACCCAGGGGTCACCCGTGTCACGCCCTAGTGGCTGTAACAGTGGGTGATGATGGTGCACTGCACCTGCATGGATGGACCTGCAGGGCAAGTATGCCATGCTCACACAGGGCAATGGAGGTGGCAGTGGTGATGATGGTGGGATGGTGGCAGTCATGTTGCAGGCAGAACCTCACCTTGCATTTGTGAGTGAGGAGGTGCTGTTGATGGTGGTGGGGCAGCAGGTGAAACCAAAACAACCACCCCCAACTTGCATTTGTGGGCGAGAGGGGTGGCAGTGATGTGGTGGCAAAATAGATGAAACCACCCCCAGCTCGCATTTACAAGTGAGGGGGGTGTTGGCAGTGACATGATGGCAGGGTGTTGTTATAAAAGACAGAAACCACCCCCAGCTCGCAGTTGTGAGCAAGAGGGGGTGGCGGTGATGTGGCTGTGGTGGCAAGAGGTAATGTAAGAATGAAACCACCCCAGGCTTGCATTGGCAAGTGAGGGGGGTGTTAATAATGTGGCAGCTTGATGTCATCGGTGTACCTGTGAGGGAGCAATTGTTAGTTACAAGGAATTATATAAACAAGGAAAAAAGCAACATACAAAGGACAGCACACTCAAGCATGCTGTCAGGTGTGATGAGAAAAGTGGATGAGACAATGGAGTGTGTGCATGAGGATGTGGATGAGATGGAAGCCAAGTCACCAGATGATTTTGCTGTTTAGGCCATGGGTGTGAATTGGATGAAATGATGGAGAGTATGAGGATGTGGATGAGATGAAAGCCTGAAATTGGATGAAACAATGGAGTATGTGTATGAGGACATAGATGAGACTGAAGCCCAATTACCAGATGAACCATCAGTAGTGCTTGACGAGGACATGAAATTGGATGAGATGATGGAGTATATGTACAAGAGGTGGATGTGATGAGAGTGTGAAACGAGAGCATGAAATTGGACAAAACAATGGAGGATGTATATGAGGACATAGATGAGACAGAGACCCAGTCACTGAATGGTCCATCAGTTCTGCTTGATGCCAAGAGCATGAAATTGAACAAAACAATGGAATGTATACAAGGATGTGGATGAGATGGGGATGAGAGTGTGAAATTGGACGAAATGATGGAATGTGTACAAGGATGTGGATGAGATGGGAGTCCAGTTGGATGATTTTGGAGTTTGAAGAGAGATGATTCTGTGGGCGCTCCAAAGCATTCAGATCTGAGTCATTCAAGTCTTTGAAGGCTGGAATGTTAGGTAGGGAGGGCATGTCATTTTGTTCATACACCTCAATGCAGTGCCATATCCTAGACTGTGTATTAAGCAGAACCATCATATTATGATCAAGAGAGCAGTGAACAATGAACAGCTAGTTTACAGTAACCAGGATCTGTCAAATGGGACACACTGGCATGTGCTATAGCCACAACTCTAATTCCCAATGCTCTTGAAAGTACTCAAAGTAGTCCCTCCAGTTCCATTAAACTCTGCACTATTATTGGCTCCAAATAGCTTGCAATATTCTCCCATGTCCATCTCCTTAACAAGCCTCAAGTTCCAAGCTGCAAGATCAGCAATATTGTTTCACCATGTGAACTTCATGATTTGTAGTTCCTCAAATCATGTCACACCCAAAGAAGCACAGCAATCATCAGCTACTTGCTTGCTTGCTTGCTTGCAGAAAAGAGACATTCACAGGGGACTGAGGATGCTTGACAAGGGAGGGTGTTGAGGGTGATGAGGGTGAGCATTGGGTAGATCTGAGCATGGCTCTATTGATAGGGTTAGCATGTCAATGAGTGTGAGGACTTGGAAATGAACATATCTGCCACCATTCAACAATGTCAGTATCCTTTGTAACATCTGCAGGTATGTCCTTCAAGTAGCAATGCAGCTCTGAGCCCCATCCTTCATCATGGTCCTGGGTGATGTGCTTGCATCAATATCAGTCATAGTTAGATATTAGAGACATTGATCCCAAGTCTTCTTCATCAGTCTCAGGTGCAATAACCAGTTTAGTACTTGGTCATTGTTGGTAATAATCCTCCATCTGATGTGCTACAGATTCAGTCACCTTCGCATGTAGGGATGTATGTTGGACTCACCATCTTTTCTACTATCTTCCTTGCTTCCTCTTGCCAATCTTTTGCATGCATGTTACTTGCTGCATGCTCCCTTGCCTGTTCCTCTGCACCACCCCAAGCCATTTTGATATAGTCTAGTTTGTAGTATGAATGAAGGAATAGTCCAAGAATATAGCCAGGCTTCTCATCAAAGCATGAATAATACTTTTGTAACTTTCCTAGTCCTTCATCAATCACCTTGCAATAAATGGTGAATCTCTCATCATCATGCTTGGCCTCCCATGCAGTTTGTAACTCCTCTATTGCAGGAAGTGCTTGCCAGAGTGTAAAAAGCTGTTCTAATGAGAAATAGTGTTGGACATTGTTAGAATCCTATTCATAAACATTAGTCTATCATCCAGCAGGGGTACAAGAGGCTACACACCTTTAGTATGTCTCACACATCCTTTATCTGTGCCCAGTCCCTGTTATTGAGTTGGAATGCACTTCAGGGAATCTTTTTTTGAATTTGGCCATCACAGTAAATGGTTGTAATCAGACCAAAGAGGGAGTCCATGGATTTCAAGAAAAGACTGATTGGCTATGGATACTGGGTTATGGAAACTGACTGAATTTGACTCACCTGGCGTAGCTTATATGAACAATCAAGCATGTTGTAGGCCAAGCCCCACCAAATGTTGCTGTGGAGTGGAATTCTAAGTGGCTCAGCTATCTTGCATTGAATCTGAAGCCCCTTGAAGTACTCAATTCATTAACCAGAGGCCTGAATCTGGTGCAGTGATCAGTTTATCAAATCAAGGCAATTATTGAACATACCTTGATTGCAATGGTGCAGATGGTAGCAATGACATCCAAAGACCCCCCCAACACATGGTTATCAGGCAGGTCTGGGTCATACTCCCAGATGGTGGTCGTATTCTCCACGGCTGCAATCCTGATGATGCAACCCATTAGAGTTACAATGGTGATGTTGACAATGTGTTTGAGGCATCTAAATAAAGTCATATGAAGATCACCAAGTATGAGCTGATGTACTCACAGGAGTTGGTTCTGGGTGGCTCTCCAGGGGCTGTACTTCCTTCGAGTATGCAAATGTTTAATCATCTTGCAGGTGGTAGTGTTATTTGATGTATTGTCAAGTGTCACCGTATGGAGCTGAGTGATACTGTAATCAGTCTCATCTTATATCAGCAATCAATGAGAATTCCAGACCTTTGATCATTCTTGGTTGCAAATCCCCACATGGTCACACAGCCTGATAAAATACCTGCCCAAATTTGCTCCACTGTGCTCACCTAAAATTCCCTTAAACCCAATTACCTCTGAACATAATGACCATTTCCCATCCTTCACATCAATCCAGTGTGCTGTCACCCCCAAAAATGAGGCCTTTGTATTGTCTGCAGTCCACCCATCTGCAGTTGAGGAGATCTTGCCAGAAGCATCCTGTGTCACCTAGGTAAGTGCTATAGTTGGTAAAATTTACATTACTCACAGTTATATTGGCTTTCAGCTTTGTTAACCACTCAACAAGTTTGTTGTGAATATACACCATAACATCATGTGTACTTGGGAGATCCAAACTCCCTGTTTTTGGCCTCATTACAATGAGGCAGTTGCAAAACATGGGCTTGCCTGCAACAGCAAGCAGCTGTTGATTGACATGAGCTACAATTCACTTATGTTTCCTCACTGACACATGGTACCTGGTCATCACAGGCAATGAACTGTGCAACAGCACACAGAATACCTTCATGACTGAATTCTTGTTGCTCCCTTGCCTTTGTGAATAACCCATTCAGCGTTCCTTGTGCTGTGGGTTTCTAATTCTTTCTAGCCTTCATTGCCCTCCACATGTGCTGAGGGATACAGTGGTGGTTCTCTGGTACATTGTTATCTTTGCATTGCTGCTGGTATAACTCATAGTGCTGGTGCAAATGTGCATAACAGCTTGAATTCCCTCTGGTAAAAAAAGCCTTCCTTTTTGTGCCCTTTAGTGCTTCACTCTCCCTTCAAGTTGGTGGTAAGTATTCTTTACTCTACCATCAGAAAGCTGATCCTCACCTGCATACTAGGCACCACCATCCCATCAATGTTTCATCCTTCCCCCCCTTCAACTTGAATATGACAGTTACATGGTCTGAGAACATCAATAGGAGGTCTTTGGTAGTGTCCTTTTTTGTGGACAATGCCTCTGGGATTTTGCTCTGGTGCTGTGATCCAAGGTTGCCATCACCCTGTCCAACTGGCTGGTGAGTAATCTATCAGTCATGGTTCATTCTTACACTACCTTATCAGTATCTTCCTCAGGTTTGATCTCTTCATCAATAACACTGATATCTGAGTCCTCATCCTCTTCATCATCAATCTCCTCTACAGTGTTGTGTCATGCCCACTTTCAAGGGATGGGACATCACTCTTTATTAGAACTTTGGTCTTTATCATCGCTGATTGCCTGTTGTTTGTGCCTACTGCCTGCCTTTTTCCCCAGTGTCTTGGAACTTGATGTTTTACCTTTTTTCTTACTTCCCCTTGATTTAGCCATGTCCAAAGGGTGTTGAGCCAGTGTCATAGTTAGGGTGAATTTTTTTATATTTATTTGTCATGAGATGGTTCCAACTCCAAGACTGAGCCAGGGCAAGGCTACATCCCTGCATACAGCAATAGCTATCCCAAATATGATTGTTTTTGCTTCCTCAGACCATGTATTGTGTGTCAATAATCTCCCCTGCCATGCACCTTGATAACCGGTCATGATCAGTTTGAACCAGTTTTTCAACAGTTCACACATTGTACAAAAAATAGGTGGACTGGGACCACTGACAGGCAAAATCACCTGTAACCAGACCAAAGTCTGGTCCATTTTGGCTATGGTCTGATCCAGTCCTCAGTCATTTTTCAGTTTAGTGAACCAGACCTTGAAGCACTAATTAATGACATTTCGCTGCCACATCACCATCCCTTCTTGCCCACAAGTGTGAGCTGGGGGCTCTTTTTTTGGTTCATATCATTCTTAACTAACAATAGCCCCTCCCCTCACAGATACATGATGTGTCACCAACACCCCCTCTTGCTTGCAAATACAAGGCAGGGATGGTTTTTTTTCCCCCTATAACAAGTTCACTACCATCATCAGTACCACCCTCTCTCACCTACAAGTGCAAGCTGGCAGTGGCTTCTTTCCTATGCCCCACTGCCATCACATCACTGCCAACACCCCCCTTACTCATGAGTGTGAGCTGGGGGGTTTTTCTCTTCTATGACAACCTTTTGCTGCCACATTGCCACCACCTTCCCCTCTTACTCATAAGTGCAAGTTGTGGGCATGGCTCTTGTCTTTTTTTTTTTCATTCATAGCACTCCCACTGATGTGCTTTTCTTATAGCTTTGCCACCTCCACTTCCAGCCAGACCCCATCACATTTGGGATGCAGCTGTGCCAGCACCAGTGCCATCCCCACACCTGTGGCCACTGTTTGCACCCTGTCACCACAGCCTTGCCAGCTGCCCCACCAGCAGTGTCACCAGACCTGCACCATTGCTGTGGCCACTGCCACACCAGCAGCATTGCTGCAATCACCACTGTACCGTGTCACCATGGCCACTGCCATGCCAGTGCCACCACTGCTGCCACTGCCTTGACCACCACTGTGCCAGCAGTGTCACTGGCCACTGCCATGTGAGCAGTGCCACCACACCCACACCATTGCCATGGCTGCTGCCATGCCAGCACTGCCACTGTACCAGCAGTATCACCAGCCACTGCCACACAAGCAGTGCCACTGCACCACCATCACTGTGGCCACTGCCATGCCAGTGCTGCCACAGTGCCAGCAGCATCACCAGCCTCTGCTGCATGAGCAGCACTGCATCCACACCTGCATCATTGCTGCCACCACAGCTAGGTGATGGCACTGGTGCAGCCACTGCCATTGAACCAGTGCTGCCACCTAGTGGGAGGGGCTTAGATAGATACTTAATCTACTTAGGGACCACTTGTAATGCTTAGTACATTCTTTACTTGCTATATATGAATACACATCTTGATACCCTTGAACCACTTGAGCTTCTTAATTTGATTGTTAAAACTGCTTAGACTCTAGCTTGAGACTGATTGAGATAGACTTATAATATTACTTAATTTTTTGCTTAGTCCAAGTCCAATGCTTAGTCTAAATCCAAAACAAGCTGGACAATAAGCTGAATAAGTTAATTTTAAGTCAAATTCATGGTGAGACTTGGCTTATATCAAGTAGTTTTGCTTGATGGGCTTAAAGCTTAATGCTACTTAGAAATGTTGTTAAGTTATGGTAAGCAACTTCAAGTGCCATCAAGTTAGTTTAAGTTTTTTTTACCTTTCACTGATGCAAGGACTTCTGATACAGCTGCACCACACCATCTTAGGAACTGAATGGGCCTAGGCATCAGCATGGGTGAACCCATGGGTGCCTACCATGAATGTTCATGGGTTGATGTGGGTACAGATCACTCCATGGGTTAAATAGCATCATCACATGCAGGACCATTAGTGACCTCAGGGAATTCAAGATTGCACACAGCATGCTTGCATAGCTCATCACCAACAAAGCATCTCACAGTCACCCATATACTGAGACCTCTGGGTGAGCTGGCTCTAACATACTCTAGAAGGACACATGTCATGCCTGAGTTGTGGGAGGAATTGGAGGATTGTGAAGCACATGTGACATGCATGAGTCTGAAAGCTAAATGTCCCAAAGACCAAGTTACCAACTTGGTGTCATAGGTGCTGTGGTCACCATGGTCACTGCATTGCTACAGTGGCCACTGTTGCCACACTGCTGTGGTCGCCACTGTCACTGCATTGCTGCAGTTGTCATTGTGGCTGCATGGCTGCAGTCACCATGTCACTGCTGCTGTTGTGGCTGCCATCAATACCATGGCTGTGGGTGCTGCCACTGCTGCCATTGCTAGTAAGCACCACATGTGTCAATATTTTGTCAGATTCTGCCAATACTGCAACTGAGTAATGTATGAAGGAGGGGGGAGTGGGGGATTTTAGGATGCATCAATGGAGTTGAAAGGACAGGTGGCCATGAGATAGAAAGACTTAGAGCACTGTGTCATGGGCACTCCAAGGCATCTCATTTCAGGCATGGCAGCATGGCTTACCTTACAGTTGCAAAGGAGCAATGCAGTCCCACAGAGATGGCAGATATAGAAGATATGGATGCCTTGTCCTCTGAGGAGCCAGGAGGTTGTGTGAATTGTGTGGTGTTGGATGGCAGTGCTATGGCAGAGAGGTTTGGCTTCATGTTGCACAGATGCTGAAACATGCACAAGGGCACACTAGTGAGTTTAAGGAATGAGATGAGGGAGGAGAGATGGCCAGGTGTTAAGGGTGCAGATAAGAGTGTTAGATAGAAGGAGTATGAGAGGGACAGCATGAGACTCTTCAATGTGAGGACTTTCAAATGCAAATAGCATGATGGTGCAGGTTATGTTGAAATGTCACTCAAGACTAAGAAATCATGAAAGGAACTTAAGGGTTACACAAGGAGAGAAGAAGTGAAAGTGTCTGTAAGAAGATTGCTTGCCTCTGAGGAGGCTTCTCTAGGGTTTTTATACCAGGGAGTGTGTATCTAGATACATTACCAGTAATCTACCTGTTAGTAGACATACATCAGCAAAAGGTCCTGGTGACTTGACACACTTGACAGTGACCAAGGCATCATAAAGTCACCCAAGCTAGTCAAGGCAATTTTTGGGCCTTGATTTGGCCTTGGAAGTTTGTGAACTTAGGATAATTTTCACATTCTTACTACTTAACAAGGCCAATTAAAAACAGTTAAGACCAGTCCTTTTACAAACCAATTAGTAATGTTAAACTATTAAAAAATTATTATTAATATATTTGGACCTTGTTTGTTGGCTATTTGCACATCCTTGTTTGCACGCACTTGGCTGCCAGCAAAGCAGTTGATGTGGCTCACATGAGTCATGTCAACTAG
This sequence comes from Lactarius sp. MG50, assembly GCA_003314065.1. Taxonomy (NCBI): domain Eukaryota; kingdom Fungi; phylum Basidiomycota; class Agaricomycetes; order Russulales; family Russulaceae; genus Lactarius; species Lactarius sp. MG50. Next base: position 3,217 of record QLOZ01008954.1, on the reverse strand, counting down.
TACATTCTCTCAGCTGCATTCTCTCAACCATGGACCCTTATCATCACCACCATCCCCTCCACTGCCCCAATGCAAGCAGAGGGGCTTCATCACTCTCACCATAGGCTTTTAAAGTAAGTCATACATATATAACTACAACTGATATTTTCTGTTTTGCAGGTATTAGTGGTGAGATACCACAGGCCAGCACCACCACTAGCAGTGGGTGCAATGGCAGTGGCAGCAGCACCAGGACTGGCCATACCAGCAATGGCGGCAACACCAGCAACAGCAATGGCAGCACCATGGTGGTGGCACCAGCAACGGCATGGCACCAGCACCAGTGACACCACCTTCTAACCGCTCCACTGCCCCCACCGGCGCATGTCCTCACAACACCCTGATTGCCTCCGCAGCCCCCATTGCCACAACCATCAATGCGTCAGTGGCCCTCCCCCCAATGAGCAGGCGCAGTGGGCAACGCCCCCGCGTGCCTGTGCATATTCAACTGCCCGGCCCCAATGCTGGCGGCCCTCCCCTCGACAGGCAGGTGCAGTGGGCAACACCCCTGCATGCCTGTGTGTATTCATTTGCCTGACTGCCAATGCACTGGTGGCCCTCCCCCCGATGAGCAGGTGCAATGGGCAATGCCCCCACATGCCAGTGACGGTGACACTAGCGACAACAGCAACACCAGCAACACCCTCCCCTCCGCTGCCCCAAACTCGAGCAAAAGGGCATTGTCCTTCAATACAGGATTTAAAGTAAGCTATACACACAACTATTACTAACTATTCTTGTTTTGCAGGTACTAGTGGTGAGATACCACAGATCACCACCACCACCAGCAGTGGGCACAATGGCATCAGGGGTGCCAGCAATACCGGCGGTGGCACCACCAACAGCAGCGGTGGCAGCATGGCCATGGCTGCACCAGTGATGGCAATGGGACCAGCACTGGCTGCAGTGGTGGCATCACCAACAGCAGCGGCAGCAGCATGGCTGTGGCTGCACCAGCAACAGCGACAGGACCAGGACCGGCTGCGGCAAGGAGGGAAGCAGTAGGGGAAGTGGCAGCGGTAGCAGGGGAAGTGGTGGTGGTAGTGGGGGAAGCGGTGGTGGTAGCGGGGGAAGCAGCAGTGGTAGCAGGGGAAGTGGCAGCGGTAGTGGGGGAAGTGGCGGCAAGGGATGGCAGCAGCAGCAAGGGATGGCAGTGGCGAGGGGGGGTGGTGGTGGTGGCAGCAGCAGGGGATGGCGGCGGTGGTGGCAACGGCAGTGGCAGCAACAGAATCTTTCTTTGTACAGTATTTCCATTTGTGTACCTACTAGATCTACATATATATATTTAATGTATATAGACCTTTAATAATAAAAATGGGTTCCAATGGGTTTTGTTGGGTGCTGTGTGAATTATGGTATGTGTGATGAGTTTACAGTGTGCACAAATATGGTGTGTGAAATTAAACCCTAGTATAAATCAGACCCTATAATAGGTTCAGGTCAGCCCAAAAGTACCTGGGCCAATCAGAAATCAAGAGGGTTATAAGGAGGCAGTAAAGTACATTAAAGTACATTTCAAGTCAATTTTGAGTCAAGACAAAATCAAGCCCAATAAGCCATGTCCTCAGCTTGATTTTGCCTTGATGTGCATCAAGTCACATCAAGTACCCATCAAGTACATTGGACCTTTTGCTGATGTAGTGTGCAAAACAGGGGACAAGGGTACTTCAAAGTAAATTCAGTAAAGAGATAACAAAATTTGGATATATATGTAAGGGTTGTGCCAGAGGGATTGCTGGGCACAGCTTGCCTGACATGGCACAGGTGGCAGCATTGGCAGGGACAAGGGGGAGTGGTGAAGGGTCTGAGGGTGGGGAGGGAGGTGGCTTGCCTGACATGGCACAGGTGGTGGCATTGGCAGGGACAAGGGGGAGCAGCAAAGGGTTTGAGGGTGAGGAGGGAGGTAACATGGCCAGTTTTGAGTGGGTGCACAGACAGGAATGGTGAGGGGAATTTGTTGAAAAAGGGCAAGGGAGAAAGGCTAGCTCTAGTGTGATGATGGAGAGGTGTCTTGTGGATGCAAGCCAGGTGTGAAGGCAATGAGGGGCAAAAACAAGGCTGAGAGGGTGCTCAATGAGGCAACAAGGGGCACAGGTAGGGAGGAGAGAAAATGAGTGGTGCAAGGATGGAAAGAGAGAGGGGTTCAGAGGAGAGAAGAGATGTGTGTAAATGAGTGTGAAGGATAGAGGATAGATGTGAGGACATAAGTGGTGATAGAAAATGGGTGGGTGTGGCAAGGCTCAGATTCATGTTGTGGGCACAGTGTGTTTTTGTCTTGGAACATACTTGCACTGGATGCTTATACAAATTAGTTCACCTCAACACAATCCTCAGCATTACCCCCACCAATCTAATCCCCACTAGTGTTGCGGCGGCTGCACTAGCCGAGCCAAGCCGTAGCCGAGCCGCCATTAGCCGACCTGTCTGCGAGCCGAGCCGAGCCGAGCCGGTTCAATGAGCAAGCCGAGCCGTGCTGAGCCAAGCCGGTCAGCTCGAAGCCGGCTCTGACGCTACACACCGGCAGTGCCGTGGCGACATCACAATGGTTCCAGTTGAGGGCTATATTTTTACTTCTGTGGTTCATGTACAGTACACTGTGCTATATTGTACACCCTGTACTATTTGAATAGAAGAAAAATTTGAATATTACTATTGTACTGTCGTCACCGCCGCCGCCACCACTGTCGCTGCCACCGTTGCTGCTGGTGCAGCTGTCGTTGCCATCGTTGCTGCTGGCGCAGCCGCCATCGCCGTCATCGCTGCTGGTGCGGCGGCTGGTACCACACGTGCTGCTGCTGCTGTGCTCCCGCTGGTGCTGCCGGTGCTGCTGCTGCTGCTGCCGCGTATTGCTACTGCTCCTGCTGGTGCCGCCCGTGCTGGTACTGCCGCTGCTGGTCCTGCCTCCGGTGCTGCTGCTACAGCTGTTGCTGCTGGCGTTGCTGCTGGCGTGCTGGTGCTAGTGCTGCTGCCGGCGCTGGCGTTGCCGGGTTGGGGTGTGAGCCGCCGCTGCCACCGTTGCCGTTGTTGCAGCCTCCGCCGCCACCGTGCTGGTGCTACCGCTGCTGCCGCTGCCGCTGCCACCGCTGGTCGCCGTTGCTCCCCCCACATTGCCACCGCCGCCGCCGCCGCTGCTGCTCCACTTGTACCGCTGCTGGTGCTGCTGATGCTGGTGCTGCCG
>QLOZ01008946.1:0-10625 GCA_003314065.1 Lactarius sp. MG50 | reverse complement strand
TATAACATGACCTTGCTTTCCTAGATGTTATTACCTTTATTACCTGTATATACTTGTAAAACAGGCAACACAGCTGTACACATCCCATAGCGCATATGGGTCTCGTCCATAATACCCCGTATTGAAGATGCCCCATATGCGTAAATTAATATGAGCGTTGCTGTATACACACGATAAGGAGCCCTATAGATGGAGAGGTCCTCAGGTGTCATGAAGCGTGACAGCTCCAAGTCAGAAAAGTGGAATATATACAAAAATGCGACACAGGGGGTGTACGGAGGATACAGCCAAATCTCTATTTCAGAAAACACGATCACTATTTCGCAGTTGCGAAATAGTGATCGCATGCGGAAGTTTTCGCGCATGAGATTGGTGCCAAACGCACTCTTAACGTCCGTCTCCGTCTCTTTAACACAACTCATCTGTTTGATACTTGTGGCTCTGGTGCGTGCCAGGAACCATCTTCGAAAATACTGTGCAAATTTTCAACTACCTCTTGTAGATGGTCGTCCTGTTCTGCGCGTTGAATGAGGGTGGAAAACCACTCCCTGAAAATGTCCATACGGGGGGCCGTCTGGTTGTCTGAGGTCATGAGAATCGCGAGTGTTTCCACACATGAGGTAGTCTGGTCGATCAGGAGGTCGTCTGCTGATTTGAAAGGACGCCGTAAACAAAGGGGTCGGTCGACGTTCATGCGGCCTACCGCAGTGGAGTCATCGAGTGATTCGAGGATTGTGGTTGACGACACCCCAATGACGTCCCGTAACCAAGACCGATTGAGCGAAGGTTTGCGCAGGGTATCTCACAAGCAATGCGCAGACTCCGCGGGCAGATATTCCCGGACGAATGGACTCCAGTCAGACACACCGCATTGGATTGGAGGAACCTGAAGATGGTCATCATGATACATACATACGACATGGCTAGCTGCGACATGCCAATGGCCGGACTGGCAGGACAAGAATGAGATGGATGACTCGATCGTCCTGATATCAAGTATTATTTTCGCCCGGACTCAGACCCCACCTCGTTATACTGCAGACTCTTATAGTACGATACTGCGTCCAAAGTAGCCTCAGTCTTTCTCGAAGACTGAGGTCAGTAGCATTAGCATTTCCCTTCCCTTTTGCTTTCATGTATCCACCTAGTCCCTATTCCAACAGGTACTAGATACACTAAGCACATAGTCTTTCTCTCGAGTAGTACTGAGTCCCAATTCCAACATACGTTTCCTGATATCTAATGGTCATTCAAACCAAACCCGACAAGTAGGAAATAGACAATAGCTCCCTCAGTGGGGATTTCGGTAGCACACAAAATGGGATGCGCAGGCTAAATGGCATGTCCTTTGTCCCAAGGAGATCTTGGAGAAGGGTAGATGCCTCTTTCGATAGACCCCTCGTCTGCCAGCTTGGTGTCCACGAATACTGACTCTTGGATGGTCACTTTTATACCGTAATCGCTCGCCGTGTTGACGGAATTAGAGGATGAGCGCATTGTCTGGTCTGGATTGAACAACTTGAAGCGCTCACGCCTTGTCGCTTCAGAGACATGCATGGCGGGCGAAATCACAGGCCAGGGTGGTGGCTGTGCTATGACGGCAGACGTATGTTTCGCCCTACCAGCCTCTAAGCACTCTGCTGGGTCAATATACCATGTATAGGCGTAATTGGGCACGTACTGCGGACATGAAGGATGATACGTTGACTCATGATCCATGTGAGGGCTTTTCCAAGCGAACAACTACGGCCCACACGGTCAAGCTCACAGCGACGACTCTAAAAAATAAAAGGAGATACCCAGCTGATTGAATCACATGATCGGCGCTCCGAGAAAAGACGATGTTCAGAATGTTCACAGCTGTAGGAAAGAAGTTAGCTAGGAACCGAGGGCCTAGCAAGGGAACATGCCCGTAAGTGCGACGATATATATCAAGCCATCATATAACAACCTTGGTTTGGGAACCATTTTGGGGTAAGACTTCCGATTACTACTACCCGGAAGACGACTTACATCGTTACAAGCCCCGAAGCACTACAAAGAGTCAGGGCCACGAGTCACGTCATGTGCTGAAATGGAATATGGCTTACGCAGACGCTCGAGCAAGTCTCATCTCGAGAAGGTAGTATGACGAAATCGATAGCATGATACAATCATATAGCACGGCTGCCAAGTGAAAGGACCAGGTAGAGATGGGCCATAAGGGATGGGTACTTGCACTCGTGCAGCTAAATACATTGTCAGGAAGAGCTACATGATGATGAGAGAGATGACCTACTTTCCCTGATCGGAAGCGTAGTCACGCAGCCTTCAATACCCCACCTTTGAAGCGAAAACAAAAGTTACACTCACATTCGTCATCTGGGCTACATTGTAGTGTCAGTGAGTCAATAATGGCGGTGGCAGAGGCTCTCTAACTCACGAATCTGGTAGGCTACGGCAGCGAACCACTCGAACTGTGTTCATATATCAGAATGAGAACCTTCAGATCAGGGACGGTGACAACTGACTGTTACAGCAATGAAATACGTCGATACAACCATCCGGGCTACGCATATCTTGCGCTGGGCAATGTTCCACGTCCTGGTGTTCGCTGTCAGGCGCAGGGCGGGCAGTTACAGGACAGTCAAAGCCTACTGAAGGCCCAGGATTGCCTGTGACACCATCATTTGGAGTGCTCGAGAATTCGCTCAACCTTGAGTGCCGAGACGGCGGGGAGCAGTAACATCGTACCTTTCATTGCAGGAGCGACCTCGTAGAAGTGGCTACAGGTCTTTGATGTGAAGCCGTGATGGAAAAAACCCACATTAGGGGCGATAATTGCGACCATGCTTATGTACCTACAAAACATGTGAGTAGGTGTTACAAGCGACAATGTTAAAAGACATGCCGAATAAGGACAAATAGCACAAGGCCTGGGCTATCCAACGTATTCCCAGTCAAGACTACCTTCACGAGCTTGTATCGACCTTCTTACCTCCTTCGATCAGAAGACTTGTACAACCTATATTCCGCAGGGAGGGTGAGGAGATAACTGACCGCGAATGAGTCATGGTGGAGGGTAGCAAGACGCAACTAACGGACGTACTCGTAAGCGGCGATAGATATAGACACGACACGCATGTATGCAGCAAATGATAGTGCACTGTGACTCGGAGGGGAGCCAGTAGCAAGGACACTCATGACCGATATTTCGAACTTCTTACGAGAGACGTTGGCTCGGGGAATGTATGGGGGGCCCGGGTAACCTCTGCGCCTTGGGCGATGGTGTGGAAGTGCTGTACTTATGAACCCTGTAATGTGATCGCGTGCAAGTGCCGTTCCACTGGCAGGTAGTCCTATTCGGGCTCAAGTTGGTGTCCATCGTCTCATTATGTCCTATCGATGCAGCGATTGGTGTATGGGGATTTGACATACTGTGCAATGCTCATACAGCATGGAGGGACATGCGGCATAGGACACGGCAAGCATACTGCATCAGGACAAATCACCATGGGCGCCTAGTGTGATTAGTTGACGGACCGCTTGCGGGTACGGGTCCTGCACCTCGTTTGATGTAGAGAACCTCCCTGATCGGAACAAGGACCGAAGTGAGAGTCCTCATTTCAAGTTTCCACTGGTAGCAGGACGCAGGGGAACGGGCGTTGACCAGCTCCATCACTAAAACCCAGAATGGCTTGGAGCACTTTGACGTCTTAGAGGACTTCTTAGACATCTTAGAGGGCTTGTTAGCTCTTGCTTCAAAGACCAGAAAGGCCAGTAAGAGATTCAAGAACCGGGAAAAGATTTGTAAGAACATCATTTTAATTCAAGAACCCATAAAAATATTGTAAGAATATCATTTTCATTCAAGAACCCAGAAAAGATTTGTAAGAATATCGTTTCCATTCAAGAACCCGTAAAAGAATCGTAAGAACATCATTTCTATTCAAGAACCCTTATAACACTTGTAAGAGCATCGTTTCCATCCAAGAACCCGTAAATGACTTGTAAGCGTGTTATTCAAGAACCCATAAAGGACTTCTAAGATATCCCGGAATTCAATAGTACAGTATAGAATGATGAGTCATCATGTTGCTCTGCTTCAACAAGCGGCAGGGATGAGAAATGCACGACACACGACTTCCTCAGAACAACGTGCCTTGGCCCTCGGTCTGATCGGAGTGTGAATATTTTCCTCGTCGGCATCAGCATCATCATCTTCCCTGTGCGCAACAACAACGCCCCACGGAGGACTGACAGTTGACAGTTTCGCCATACCGTCACTTGGTGCCTCGGAAGACGCTGGGGTAGTATTGGGCATTGTAGCAAATAGAGATGGCCAGCTAAACCCACCTTGCTCAGGCGACAATGTATCAGAATGATGCATAATGAGCCCGGGAGAGTGGGGACCATGAGGTGCCAGCGGTGGCAGTGCAAGGGACGGCTGTGTTCCATATGGTTTCGGCCGTATTCTAGTCTTTCTCTAAACAAGAAACCGAAGGGGGAATAGATGCCGGCTCCGTTGTGTCCTTGAATGATTTCTCGCGTGGGTGAAGGGCTATCCATATGCCCAGGCATGTGATGGACAGCACGACGGCTACAGGAATGATGACAGGAAGGAATACCCTCGGGGGCAGACTGGAAAACGTCATCCAAAAACCCTGGATGGCAAAAAGGAGCAGTGCCCAGATGAATGATCCATGTGGCAGGCTGTGAACGATGGCAGTTGGTTGGAAACCGTAGCTGGTATTGCAGGCATCCAGATACCTGGCCTTGATACATACGGAGGTTAAGAAAGTTTGAGACATTAGGTGTCAGGATGCTCACCGCTGTGGCACTGTCTGTGCCGACAAGCTTTCATTGCTCTTGAAAGGGGATGAATGATATGCCCAGGCCCAAGATGCAGATTAGCGTGGATGAATTTGTCAAGGCAGGAGAGTGAGAAATTGGCGTCATGAGAAGATTGGCACTGCAAAATATCAAAATCAGCTTGATTGAGGCTTGAAGAAAGCTTGCTTACATTAGAAGTGCGAAAATCTTTTTAATAGAACAGAAGGGTAAGCAAACATACCTCGGTAGGAGTGGTTGAGCTTACCCAGATCACGCTCTGCTTCAAGTCTTCAACAGTCTTGGAGACATTTACGCCAGGTGGACATGTAAGCGAGATCGTCTACCCAAAGGCCCTTGAGACGTGTCCTGCGCCCATTAGGCAGATCAAACAGCGCCTTCGAAATGGCTGCCAAGATCAAGTTTTGCTTTCTCTTTGGCATGTCCAAGACAGATTGGCAGGAGGATATCCGACAGTGATCTTCACCGAAATGAGTGAAGAAGCGGTGGTTTGCTACAGGAGAAAGGATCGTAAGGCATCCCAGGGTCCGTAGGTATGTGCTATTTACCAACTATCATCCACAACCTAGCGATGTAGGTTGTAACGTATGCATTTGGAGCGTGCTCTGCAGAGAACCAGCTAAATGAGGGCAAAGGAAGGCTTATTGAGCGGAACCCACCTTTACCGCACTGAAGGATATCGATGAACCTTTCGTTCTCTTCACCTGTGTATGGGAAAGTCGGAACATCCGAGGTGAGAGCATCTAACAATGCCTGTCATTCTCATGCGCATGAAGATATTTGATTTTCTAACCCACCTGCACAGGCATGGTGCTGGATGGTAATTGGCGGTAACGGGTGGGGCTGGCTTGTATGTGGCCGGAGAGAAGTGAGATGGACAACTGAGGTGGCAGAGGCGAGGGAGAAGGCAAGGTGCCAGTGGAGGGGCTGCGCGACGATGAACCTAGCGTTGAATGAAATAACAGTAAGTGAAAGTCTCGGAGACAGGCAAGGCACGCACCGTGATGCCCACGATCCGTTCGTCGTCAATTAGTACCCCGTGATACCCGTACCATTTCCCACTCGCTGCTCCATGGGATTGAAGGATAAAGAGACGTAAAAAAAGGTGGGGAAGCAATGACCTGTGCTTAAAAACATCGGTTTTGCTTAATATATAGGTCAACTGGGCGACGGAAGCCTGACACCTTCATCAATTACGATGCTGGCGGTTACCTCATGGAGATACTCGGGAACTTCCCCGGGCTCACCAAGCCTCTGCGCAGGTTTGAGCCTTATGGTGCATAAGATTGCCTCGAAACCCTCGGGCTGTATCTGCAACGTCTGGGTGGCTCCTGCAACGTCTGCGTAGGGGAGGCGCATCCAATAAACAGATGACACGGAAGATTGGGAAGAGAGGAAAGAAGCGCACAGGATGAAGCTTGCGTGTCTTAACGTACGACTCACGCGGTTGCGCTTCAAGGATAAAAGCACCACCAGGCACCAAAGCCTCATGGACGTGCTCGAAAAAGCACCTCAAGCCTGCGTCGCCCCCATTTAGACGAATCTACCTCAATACTGAAAACCTGAAAAGGAAACACCGTCAGGTTGTTGCTACGAAGGATGGTGGGCAAGATAGTGGGAAGCTCATGCAACGGTGACAGAGGGGCTCCCATCGTCTTCCAGGATGTGTTTATTTACCCAGTCAGCACGGCGGAATGTGATGTTGTGCGGAAATGTCTTTTCAGAGAAGCTTATGTCAAGGATATCTGTGGGTGGGATCGGAAGAGGACCAAACATGTGCTGGCAGGATGCGGGGAAGTGGTTGGCCTCTGTGCAGGCGGGGCGGGCCCAGGCACACGTTTACGCTTGGTATGGACATGGGATGGGCCAATGTAGGACAACGACGGCTCAGAGAGAGGCGCTTGGTAACACCAGAGCGTGCGCCTGCGTGGCAAGGCCATGTGCGCATGAGGGCGTCATGGATGTTGAGAGGAAAGAGACTCGGGACTCGCGTATCTCACACAACAGCCGAGCCGAACCCGGCCGTCACTGGAGGCTTTGGCTCGGCCCAGGATGTGAAGTCATGAAAGGAAGATTAAAATGCTATCTCATACATATGATGGTCCGCATATTTGTTTATGTAGTATGCACGAAAGGCATGAAGCGTCTCAGAGAAATGTAAGTTGTGTGGAATAAAGGCTGAGCCATAAACAGGGAGGAGGTGCACTCCCCGAACAGCAGTCTCTAAGTGCACAATCGATGTGACACGCTGTCCACGATGGTCCAGATCAGGCTCTACCATCCACATGCCTGTGTCCTCGCAAGGGTGGTCACCGATAGGTATGAACCATTGCACAAGCGCACAGGGGTAGACTTTTCTGTTATGCTTAAAAGAAAAAAACAAACAAACCTGAGCGGCATGTAAGCCGCGAAAACCACGTAAGTTAGGGTCCGAGTCCTTCTCAACGAGGATGCAGTCATATCTTCCAACCGACCCTCGCCATGATGGTGCAGCACGAATTCGCTGGCGGTGCATTCCCCCAACACCTGATTGGTCGCTAGGTGCATAGAAGGTGGTGAGAGCTGAGTGGAATACATGAATGTTGCTGCTGAAAGTAGGGCAGATGTTGATATCCACATTATCGCCAGATAATGGCGCATTGGGGTGAAGTTGGTCAAAAAGGAAGCGGCGAATAAGGGCTGAATGGAGGGGGAGATCGAGATAGGTGGCCAGCGCTTCCAGCTGGAGAGGATATCCAGGTTCTGAATACTCAACAGAGTCAGATGCGGAAGGATATCATGAAATAAATGATACACACCACGCGTCATGGCCAAGGTTACCACATTGAGAATCCTTGGCCCTGACACTTGGACAGCATCATGATCACTGAACAGGGCCAGAGCCTTGTCATTGGGACCAAGGTGTGACAAGTAAATATTTGAAAGCAAACCATGGGAGGTGAAATCTACATGCGAAGCTGACAATTTGTCAATGCGTTGATTTGTAACCAACATCTGACCCAACGCTTTGAAATGGCTTGATCGACGCCAGGGCTCCTTCACAGCTTTGATATGCTTCGACTCCGTAATTGAGGAGCATAACCCGTTAGGTGCACCAAAAAGTTGAATATTCTTTTGATAGTGTTTGAGGGAGTGTTGTCGAGGAAGGTTAAAGTCAATCCTCACGCCACTTTCCTCAAATACAGTGCGCTCCATGTGAAATCGAGCAAGAGCAACGTTAATGGCTTCTAGAGCTGTTTCGTTGATGGTGTCATGTCGGACTGAGTAGCAAAACTCAAGAAAGGCGGCAAGGCAGCGGACCATCTGCGGTGGCACATGCCCGCTGATTGCAGGTAAGTACACCTATTAAATTGCCATTAGCCCATGAGATGAATCGGTAGAGAAAGGTTCACCTTCATGAGTGCTTTTGAATCATCTCCGGTCCATTGCTTGAAACCTCTACCTTCCGGGAAATGGCGCTGGCCAGGAAATGGTGGGGCGGCAGCAATCCTAATGGAAGCTTAAGATCACTTTGGTAACTATGAAGTGGAAATAAAGACCTCACCGACGATCGATATCTGCCATTATTGCAGTGGCGCGAGTGGAGCCATGGACCGAGACAAGGTACTGGCCCACCCAAGTGACGAGATGGTCCTTGAAAGTGCCTTTGATGATCTGGTGGAGGAGATCAGAGCATAAGAGCTCATGAATATCAGACCGGGGAAATCTGGCTGTGAAAGGCTATATGAATTTGTTATCAGATACAGACCACAAACAAGTGGGATAGCACTTACAACAACATTGCCAACGATGCCATAGTCTTCCCAAAGTATCTTGAGGCTATACGCGTTGAGTAATGCATCTGTATGGACATGTGAACGGCGCCCAGCTTCGGCGGAGTCAAGGTCATCCGCAGGAGCTGTACACCTGAAGATAGATTGGCTCAATTTCAAACGACAACTGATGACACAATAGAGACTCACTTCGGACACCAGCCCTGAACGATGCATGCCAGTAATGCTTGTTCTGGGTAATCTGCAATATATGGCCCAAGGCCATAAATGACGCAGCGAAAATGCCCATCGGGACACCACGTGACTTCAGGAGTCATCATGGCAGGTCGTAATGGTTCCAGGATGGCGGCGAGGGATGAGTGAAAAAGCTGACGGCGAAACATACAAAATTTGTCATCGTCTCGGTATTTTCGATCAGCTTTTGTGAGAAATACAACTCGTCAGAACAGACTACAGGATAAGAATTGATACGATAAAGCTCACTTTTTGGGATGGACAGAAATCCGAGAACATTGACACCATCACGATGGGCGCGTCGAACGTTGTTGTGGATATTTCCATTTGATATATAGACGGGATAGAACTCATTTTGGCCAGTTGCGACTGACACTGTTGTCTTGTCGCTACCCAGAATAACCGGGACAAATAATGCCCCATGAGTTCGGGCATCTTTGGCAATGATATCCTATCAAATTGTCAGAAATCGCATCGAATACGGCAAAGTACGTACAGCTTGCTGATATCCCCAGTTAGCAGACATGAAGTCCTTCCATTCTCGCTCGCCATTGTCATCAAACCTTTGAAATGGAGCGTAATCAAATTCATCCTTGAAGTCCGGATTCGCTAGCTGGTTTTGAAGGACGACCCGAGGATCTCGGTACCAAATGTCGTACTCCGCAAGCATCCATGGTGGTACGTCACCATTCACAGGGAGTTCACCTGTGTAGATGACTGAGAATGACCGCCATGGCGCGTCACCCAATATCGTGGAATCTATGATATCGTAGAGTTCGCTGTGGTTAGCATATGGTGGATCTTGATCTGCAGGAAGTAGATCAGCCCAGATTTGCATAAGTTCGTCAATTTCAGTGCCTGGCATCTGATTTTTCTTGAAAAGAAAGTTTGCCAGCCTAAATTCTTCACGATTTCTGTAAGGGAAATATGGCATCGGTTCACCACTCTCATCAATAGGGGGTGGTGATGGCAGAGGTGGTGAAGTTCCAGGTGGTAAGTCATTTCCATTTTCATCACAAGGCGTGCCTAGAAAATTGGTAAGGGGGGGTAAGTTCTTGCTCAGATAGGAAATGTAATGATGACGCATTCAAAATAACTCACCATCAATGAGAGGGTGAAAAATGGTATGGGAACGGTGCTGTCGCCCAGTGGAACCACGACTCAAATCTTGAGGAACATAGTCCAAGTCTCCTCGCATATCATTGCCGAACGGGGTTTGTCCATGGTCTGAGTCGGCAGTGGCGCCGGCAGGCCCCGCCGGTGTAGATGAGCCGTGATGTGTATGTCGCTTAGCAGCAGAATGCGAAGCGTGCATGTGCTGTGTCAATCCGCCAGGAGTTGCCACAAGCTTTTTACAATGAGGGTGGGGACACCCAATATTCCTCTTTATGAACTTCCTCCGACTTGGAGTCTGGCCCAGAAGCCTGACCATTTTTAATGGCTAGTCAAGAGGTAGTAGAGATGTGGGACTCGGAGTCGGAGATGACCTGGACGCCGGTTCATGAGTCACGAAAGGGAACCTAAGGCTCCAGTGCTTGCCTAGCCCAGCCTAGGCTACACAAAGACGGTGACTACTAGGTGTGGCATCAAAATCTGCCACATCCCTTGTTTGGCATTGTAGTTATGACTGGATTCATTGTCGTATTTCAAAGTTGAAAAACAGTGTACCACTTTCTCCCACTCCCACTCACCACGCTTAACTGGAAAATGTCTGCCGCACCTGCCAGTGCAAGGCCAAATACCAGGGCGACAAATGCGGGTAAACATCCTGGGATCCCTGACTAGTGT
>QLOZ01008911.1:0-16694 GCA_003314065.1 Lactarius sp. MG50 | reverse complement strand
GCATGGATGGCCGCGGGGCATAGTGAATAGCACGCTTATTGATTTCTTCCTCTGGTGCTAAGCTAAGAGGCCCGAAGTGGGCAAAGGTAGGATCGAGGATGTCAAAACGTAGCCTATGCCATCTGCGAACTTAGACGTGTTGTATCAGGTACTAAGGGACAGATTTAAGAAATGCGACGAAAATCATGACATCGTGTAGATGGGAAATGGTGTGTGAGGGGAAGAAGAATGTCATAAGACGAATATAGAAGGAGCATCCTGGTGTTTAGAAAGCTCTGTCTGCACCCATCCCTCGCGCCTTTCGTCCCATACAAACCCTTCCCCCACGCAACTTGAAAGCCCACACACTATCATGATACAGAGGGATGCCGGGGCCTGTAGACGTTCCGGCTTCCGCACTCCGCACTGGCAGCTACTCCTCCAACCGGATCCCACATCAACAAATCCACAGAAGCTACAGTATATAAATAAGGTGGCAGTGGTGTCGTGGCCTACCGTCGCACCAGCAGGTGGCGACATGTCATTTTACCTGTTCGTCGCAGTATGGATGATTCGATGCTGGCCACTTGTGAACGTAACCCATATCAAAATGTGAATTCAAAGCACCTTTGTCCCGTCTTAGTACACGGGCTGCCTGCGGCCAGTGCGGTCATGGTGGTCTCTGCGAATGATACACTGATATTATTTAAGATATTCTAACGGAAGATAGAATGATCATATCCTTGCCCAATCCACCTATTCTCGTTGCGCACCGTACTCTAACAGCAATTGTGCAATTTCATGGTGTCCACCTTCTGTAGCCCACTGGAATGGCGTACGACTCTCGGCTCGTTTGTGCACATCCGCGCCATGGCCAAGTAGTAGTCGCACGACCTCGAGATGTCCCGACGCTGACGCTAAAATCAACGGTGTACTTCGATACGTGCTGCTTTCTGCGTTCACGTCAGCTCCATACTCCAGGACAAGCTGCACGACCTCGATTTGTCCTGCGTTCGATGCATCGTGCAATGGTGTCCAGTCTGAACTACTTTTGGCATTCACGTCGGCGTTGTGCTGGAGGAGCAGACGTACAACTTCTACTTGCCCGTATTCCGATGCTATATGCAACACAGCATTTTCGGCGTTATTCTGCGCGTCGATGTCGGCCCCATGTTCTAACAATAACCGCATACACTCCAGTTGTCCATCACGACGTGCCCCATGCAACGGAGTCCCCCGGAGACCACACTTGGCGTTTACATCTTCTGCGTGTGTAATGATTAGATGCTTTGCCAGTCCAGTGAAGCCGCATAACGCTGCATAATACAGGGAAGTTGCTTCAGGTGATGACGGGTGTTCAGCGAGGTCGTCCAGGGATCGTTCCTTCCTATAATCCACGTCGTATATCCATGTCCATGCTGCAAGATGTGACTTCTTCGGATCGAAAAGACATTCCATCGCATCTCCAACTTCCGATGCAATACTCCCAAACTTCGCATGATCAACCCAGTGCTCAGCAGCGTAAAAGGCAAGAGGAAACGTCCCGAGCCTCTTTTTGTCCGTTTTGTCGTCCAACTGTAGCAACACAGTCAGGCAAGCTTGCACGAGAATAGTGTGTGCCGGTTCCAGCGGAATATGGTATTGAGAGATGTTCCCAACACTCGATGCCGCGAGGCGATCAGAAGTCAAGAACTCCTTCACCGAAAAGTGGGAGAATTGAACAATTTTAGAATCCTCGACGTCGACGATGGCGATTAAACTCGAGCATGCAGTGAGAACTGCCTCTTCGGGATCTTCCGGACGCCAGCCCTCCACCAGGTTAGGCCCCAACTTCGTGTCGAATTGGATTGCAAATATCTCCGTGAGTTCCTCAACACGAAGCGGGCGAATGGCTGCAATCAGGCACTGAAATAGTCGATGTGCGTGTCGTCTTTGTTCATTAGGGATGCATTGCAAGGTCTTCTCGTACGTTTCGTCGAGAGTGATCGGGAGTTCATTTAGTGCCTTGCGAATACTTGCAGGAATACATCGACGGAGTGTGTCCAGTTGGCAAAACACCCATCTAAACCTGTGAGAGACGATCAGCAACAATCATGAGGCACACTGTAATGGAGGTGACTCACATGCCATCAGCTCGTTCTGAGAGCGTACTGATCACAAGTTCCTTGTCCTCTGCTCTCCATCGCCGCATTGCCTTGTCCGTGTAAACGAAAGAGCGGACATAGCTTGTGATGTCCTCTCTTTGCCCGCCTTCTTCGTGAAGGGACACGCGTCGAGAGCCAGTTGTCAGAGGGTTAAGAATAGACTGTATGTCGTGTTCAGGACGGCTCGTAAGGCAAATATATAGATTGGAATGTTTTGAATCGACAAGGTCCTCTAAGAAATGCAGGACCTTTTCGCGAGGAGATGGCGTTCCCGTGTTATTTGGGCATTCATCTACTGCGTCCACGACAATATAAATAGGCACTTGTCCAGGGAGTTCGAACATGTTTCTTAGACAGCGTGCTAGCGCGGCTTCGCTCGGCTGGTCCTCGCCATCACTACACGTGGTGTACAGTTTCGAAAGAATGTCCCAGCAACGGTCAGACTGTTTACAGAGCTGAGTGAGAAGAGAGCAGAGGAGGCCTCGGAGGTCCCGCTTTGAGACATCCTTAAAGTCAAAGTAATAGTACCCCAACACCGCTGATCTGGCCTTTTGCATCCGTTTGATCTCCTCAATGATCGTAGAGCTTATAAACAAAATATGAATTTATCGTCGTTGGACCAGTGGGCAACCGCCTACCAAAGAATGCTCTTTCCAGATCCCGCTGACAAGTCGAGGAATTCGTTAATAGTCATGGCAGAACTGGGCAGAACGCTCGTACGATTGCCCCGGATCCACAACAGGGAACCGTTCTTCTTCCATTCCTCGAATCTGCTCCCTTGGATGAACCATGTTGCGGACCCGTCGTGTTGAATATCGCATGCGATATTATGATTTATGGAAGGATTTGAAGGAGCGAGCCATATTCGAAGCCTCTCGCGTGACTGGTTCTCTGTGAGCACGTCTCAGCATCGACAATCGATGGTGGCGGCGTGAGGTCATAACTTACGTTTTAGCTGGTTGGTTGCTGTTTTTTTGCCACAACGAATGATTGGTTAATGCCTGCATGATGAAGGTAAGAGAAGCTTGCGTACTGTCCATTATTATCTTCACGTTATCATCCACACTATGCGTGACTTGCTCAATGACTCTCACATTGCTATCGACATCTTGTATGAGTTCCCTGGCAGCCTTTACATTGCCATCAACGTGGTGTGTCATCTCCAAGTTTCTCGCTACCGCCATTCCACTCTCTTCTCTTGTAAGCATGTCCAACCGCTGAAGCGCATCGGGAATCTCCGTGTTTCCAAGTCCCAGCAAGCTCTTCATGTATTTCTCTACGCGATAATTAGTCAGGAAACATATATAGAACGAATCGGCTCACTGATCCGACTCCGCTTCATCTCCTTGGTGGACAGCGCAAGAATCAAGAGCACTTGTGCCATAATCTTCCCGAGTAACTCCCTCATTTCGGTAGTGAGTTCGATCCCAGCATAGATCTTCAGACGTTGCAGGAAAAACTGAATACGTTCGAAGAGGGTTACGAGCGTGTCGTGGCTCGTGACAACATTCTTCGCCGCCTGAGAGTGTCAACATTACACGGATATACGGCAAGGAATTTGAGAAGAGACCTACGGAGAGGAGGAAACCAATCCCTGCAAATATCGTTTTTGCAGGAGAAAAAGGCTAAGTTGCAGGCGTCAGGACTCCATGACAAAAAAATGAATCCTTCGAGGCATACCACTAATGCTAGTCCTTCCCCAAGGGTTGCCGAACATGTAGAGAGAATATTGACAGTAGGGTCAAGCCATGCCATCAGTCTGTCATCACCCTTGCGGAATTCATCGAAATCCTGAGCTTGCTTCCGAAATACGTCCAATACAGCGGCAGGAGAGTGGCATCCATCAAACTGAGCGGCGAATGGATGAGTTTGTAGATCTCTCTTTGTCAGCTTTTTGTACTCCTTTGTCGCCGCTTCGAATATTGAGGTAAAGTTGGAGATCGAAGGATCGATGACCTGCTTGCTTGTAGTAGCCATCTGGATAGCAGTTGAGAGCGGCTGAACCGCGGTGAGGAAGAAGTTGGTGGGTGAAGGGTACTGGGTTGAGGGCAAATGTCCAACGCTGAACCAACACACACAGCCTTGCGTCCGTGAAAGTCATGCTTGATATAGAAACATGGAAGCATCGCCGCATGAACCTTTACTAGGCGCCCGCACAGGACGGCACTGCCATTCATGAGACCACTGCAAGTAATTGTTCCACTAACCCGAGCGAGGTTTGACAACGCATTGATAGGTCGTATCGCCCTTATTCTCTCCTTTTTACTGCCTCGCCTCATCAAGTGATTGCCTGACACTGCCCACGGTATGACTGTCCTCCCTCTGCATTTTTTGTCCGTGGCCCTTCCTTGGCAGCAGGGACTTCGGAACCTACATCATCAACCTGCGCCGCTGAGTTCAAGCTGAGCGCGTCCCAAAGTCCGCTTGTTCGGCACGATCAATGCGTACACTGAAGACAAATGGCTCCATTTGATCGTACCCGACACAAACTTACGAACAGACTTCTGGACACCCGAACTACTAATTTCTAGTTCCCTTTCTCCAGCTCGCTCACTTTCTTCGAGCACGAGAAGTAGGCATAACCCCTTCATCTTGATCGCAATCTTGAACAGATAATCCAGACACTAAGAACAACGGACCCGCAGTCAACACCCAGTCAAAGTCGATCACTCCGACGATTTCATACCTCCGTCTATGTCTTGGCGTTTTCCCAGTCGCTGCCTGCATGGATGTGGCAATGTCAGCGCATCGTAGGACCGAAGCGTATCACTACCTGCCATACCCCATACGTAGATGCCGTGACGACGGACCAGGACGGCAGCCGCGTCAGGATACCGATTCATGGCTTCTGCCATGCTGTCTTTGAAGTCCTCGTTGGGAGTATTTTCGATGATTGGCACCTCAAGAGTATCGAGATAGGAAAGTGCCGACTTCATACCGGCTATACGTACGCCCTTGATCATCTTAGGACGAGATCGCATCTGCGTCTGATGATCGTAACACATCGTAGACTTATCTCCTACGACGTGCACCGAGAAGCAAACTATTAAGTTTTTCCCCACGTATGCGCGAGATTAAACTGTAATTGCGCCCACCCAATGTGATATCCGAAACATATTTCTGGGTGTCAGCAGGGTAACCATCACAGCATTCTGCGAGTGGGTGTGGAGACAGCTCCCCGCGGGCCCGCGCCTCTCAGATCAAACGCGTTCCAGAAGAGGAGCGTACACGCGGACTCTTTCAGATTGAACGACGGCCGTCTGAGGAAGACGCGATCGCCACCCGGGGAGGGAAATGGAAGGACGAAGATGTGAGAGAGCAGGATCCGCTCCTTCTGCACGCCAGAAGATGTAGACCTTGTCTCTTGTTGGGGTGAGAGAGATGAGCAGGGAAACGGGATATCTGCCTGCACAGGGCATGAACAGCGACTCACCCTACCCTGATGGTGATGCCTCCCCCCGTTCCCGCCACTCAACCCAAGTGATAGAAGCCGCGACAGAGCTCGGAGATGAAGTTCGCGGGCTGAGTAACCCATAAATGGTTAGTCTCGCACAAGCACTATTTTTCACATGCAAAGGGTCATCGGAGGTGACAAGTTCGTCTGCGCGGTGTGTGGTGACTTGCGATAACTCTGCTTTTCTAAGATTTGGATTGGAATCACCGCTCACCACTCCCGGCCCGGCGCCTGCTTACTAGTCCTAAATATGTAGAAGAAAAGCATCCATTCATCCATTCGCACCCCTATTTCGTCTTCCATCTTCTCTCGACCGCTGACTTCATCCCCAGCAGTCTTTGAGCATTCTTATCCTTATTCCTTCACCACCATTGAACTCTCTGCGCATAGGGCGTCGTCCTCGTCGTCGTGCTCACCTGTCTCCTTCGACCAAATCTCCTCAGATCCTCTGCCACGTACGTACCGTACCTTTGTGCCCTCCTGCCCTTTCTCATGCCTTTGACCTAGGTATTGTGCTGTGGTTTCATTGCGTTGCGCCCTAGTCTACTCATGCGTCTCAATTTACAGCCTCTCCTTATTCTTCCTTACGTCGCACCAGCCCGGACACCTCTCAATGAGCCAAGACTTGCAGACCACCGTTATAGCCGCGTGCACAAAGCACAAGGAACAAAACTCGAAGAATGTTAACTACCGAGCCTGCGTACACATCGGGACGGATTACTTCGTGAAGTATGGCGGCCGGAGGGATCTTGAGCCCGAGCTCGCAACTCAAGAATATATCTTCACCTATGCACAGCAGTCTAAGACGCCAGATGCGCCACGTGTTGCCAAAATCGTACACCACTTTGTCGACCAGGGGACCATGTACTTGGTCATGGAAGGCATCAAGCTCCAGGAATCCCCTCCAGACCTCGCCGCGAGGATCCAAAAAGCCATGAAATGGCTGTCGGAGGTTCCACTTCCTTCCAACCACGCGTTAGGTCCCGTAGGGGGCGGCCGCATCCGCCACAGGTTCTTCAAGGATTTCAAAGCGCCTTTCGATTCCCTGGACGTCAAGAAGCTGGATCAGTATATGGAGACAGTGCGTCCGTGCTTTATTTTCTCGAGAGCGTCCACCACCGCTAACACACAACATGAATCTGGGCCAGGCGTACGGCTTTCTCTCGGACACAGCCCAGCGGGGGGCGTCTCTTGTCAGTGTTTCAGGTGAACGCCTCATGTTCACCCAGTCCGACATGGACGACTCCAACTTCGGTGTCGACGAGAACGGGAGGACGGTCTTGATGGATTTCAGCGAGATAGGGATGTTGCCCGAAACCTTCGTAGCCTATACGCTGTCTTTTGACAAAAAACTCGACCCTATCGCGGCCTCCTTGGGCTTGTCGGGTAATTCGAATCTAGCCTCGATGGCCGCGATCTCTTCGTGTCTATGGATAACTGCGAACCCGAAACTCGGTACGTCAACTTGTGCTTGACATGGGGATATGGAAGTGCAGTTAACTTTGTCCAATAGGCTTGCCAACGGAGCTCAGCAAAAATTAGACGGAGAGCATAGGTTACGACGTGTGTGCTCTCGTGATCTCCAAGCTAAGCCGAGTCAGTAAACTCATCCGATTTCCATAGAACGCATAGCTAACTTAGAGATATAAGGCCTAGGTTCGGGTTTCCCGAGCGTGTCGATTCCGTAACCGTCATTTCCAGCCTTTGTCGTCCGCGTCCCGTTCATGTATCGCAATTCACACTCTCCATCCCCGCTCCTCCTTCCGAACCCTTCTTTGTCTCGATGTGCTGTCTCGTTTCGATGTCTTGTATTTGTCTCAGTTTCCAATCTTTCGTTGTTGATATCGATATGTTGTGATATATTGTCTTGAGGATTTCATCGTTCATGATTTCCCGTTTTTGTCTTGAACGCTATTGGACTCTGAGAGACGGCGTACGTTTCCATTATTCCATTATTGACCTTGCTTCGCCAACCACTTCCACATCATCATTTTTACTGACAAGCCAAATTCAACAAGCCAAATTCATTCCCTACACTACCAACCCTACTCCTCTCCCTCCATATGTTTCTCAAACCTTACTGCCAGCTGAACCGTGGACAATATTGACGCGCCCATATGTATATAAGGTGTGGTAAGAGCCCTGCTAGAAGGGCAGTTCAATTTTATAGACTCGCCTTCTGTTCTTGAACATGTGTGGGTGATCCCCCTTTTCCTTCTCTCTTCGTTTCAGGCTCTTCGATTCTCGCTGCATCAGGTTAGGCTACCGTGCTGACGCGTGCTCTTGATCTAACGACTTGATTCACTCTTGCTTTCCCCCGCCGTCTCCTCAGCCACACTCTCCGCCTTGTCCTCGGTCTCAGTCGCCTCCTCGATCGACGCCCTTGCCGTATCCGGCCGCCGCCGAGCTCTTTTACTTCTCGGCCTGCCGTCCTGTCCGTCTCAGCTTGACTAGGACATTTCTGTTTTATTCCTTTGAACTCGCGCGTGCGCTCGTCGTGCGCACTTCACTTCTATCCACGAAAATTCCCGGTTGGCGACTAGGCAGTAGGTCTGGACAGAAGTAAGAACGCATCCATCGGACAATGGAAAGTTATCATCTTCCAGAGTTCTAAGCGTCCTTCTGTCCTATTTCCAAGTCACTTTGATAACCCCCGGACGACGTGCCATCTACTCGCCGCATTTCTCCCCGTCCGGTTGTTCGAATTCTGATTCTATGGTGGTCGAGGCCATACCACCAACGTCTTCTCCCATGAGTCCCCCGTCCCGAGCTCGAGACCTGAAGATTCCAGACTATCGTTTTAGCTTGAAAACTCTACCTATGACGACATGACCTGCATGATTTGGGCTGGATCATAATTCATTCTACGCTAGTTCTATTTCTACGCTCTGTGCCGCAGCACTCAGATAGGATCATTCCCGAGTTCTCGACCGCTCTCCTATAGTATTTGTGAATTGGGAATGTTTCTCGCCCTCTATGATGTTCCATGTTCCAGCCCATGCCCCGCATACCAACCAAAACCTGATAATCCCTGTTGAGAAATTTCTCTCCCTCTTTTCAGGCCGGACAATATCATGCGAGAAGCATGCGAAACCACCTCTTGTGGACGTTACCGCTGTTTTGGGAACCAGGTCAGCCCGCAGCCATCATCCTTTATGGTTTTATTAGGATGAGGACATGCAGCGGCGAGGCACAGAAAGCCATATGTAGGTGGAATGTTATCGCGCTGACAGAGCAGAGTAAGGTTTTACCTTGATAAATTTGCTCGCTTGCTAGTTGTTGCCACATGATAGATGGGTACAGCGGCTCACCAAAAAGGACGTACCGTTCGAATGCTCCCAGTTCGTCGTCGTTGTTGCCACCTCCCCCCACTCCGTTCTGACGCCTTTCAGGAAGCAATTAGTGGCTCACCGTGGCACTGGCACGGACAGGACTAGATTTTTCCCACACCACCATCTACCGATGGTTGTTTAGATCGTGGCTTAAGAAAACAAGGCAGGACGTGACGTAACGATATCAGATATCGTTCTCCGTCTTACTGCCTTGCCCGTCGTCCACGATGTCCGCCCCATCCACACTAGCAAACGCTTCCAGAAGCCCATGCACACTACCTTTCACGATGAGTACTGGTTCGAAGGACTCCGAAATCTGTCGCACTCCATCCTTCTCTGTCGTACCTGCTCATGACCCCGTGCCCGCGCCAGCTCCCTCATCCATGTTACCGTCTTCTTCTGACAACGCGCCCAAATCCTGTATTTGGAAACCTGGGTTTCATTCTCCCAATCGTCGGAGGCTGATTCACACCCGCTCTGCCCATGTATCGTTGGGAATCCCCACTACATTCAGGGGACTATTGCGTGCTTCGGGCGCTGCGCCTTTTAAGACTGCTCTCACGCGTCCGCGTTTGTCTGCTGCTCAAGGCCCAAGAGGAGTTTGCGAGCGACGCACACAAAGAAATTGCCATCCGCGCTGGGTTGAGCA
Organism: Lactarius sp. MG50; assembly: GCA_003314065.1. NCBI lineage: Eukaryota > Fungi > Basidiomycota > Agaricomycetes > Russulales > Russulaceae > Lactarius > Lactarius sp. MG50. The sequence continues at coordinate 7,136 of QLOZ01008911.1, read as the reverse complement.
TCGGCGTTGAGCGGGTTGCCGTGGCTTTACGCATGGATGGTCGCGGGGCATAGTGGATGGCATGTTTATTGATTTCTTCCTCTGGTATTAAGCTAAGAGGCCCGAAGTGGGCAAGCTAGGATCGAGGGTGTTAAAACGTGCCTATGCTGTCTGCGCACTTAGACATGGGGTATCAGGTACTAAGAGACAGGTTTAGGAAATGCGACGAAAATTACGATATCATGTAGATGGGAAATAGAGTGTGAGGAGAAGAAGGATTTCACATATAAGACGAATGTAGAAGGAGCAGAAAGCTCTGGCCGCACCCATACCTCACACCTTTCGTCCCATACAAATACTTCCCCCGCGCAGCTTGAAAGCCCACACTATCATGATACAGAGAGGGGTGCCGGGGCCTGTAGACGTCCCAGCTTCAAGTTCCGCACTGGCAGCTACACCTCCAACCGTAACCCACATCGAGGATGCCTGGTCAGATCTACGTAATATAAACTGAATAAAGGTGGCAGTGGCCGCCCGCGGTGTCGTAGCCCACCGTCACAGCAGCAGGTGGCAACATGCCATTTTACCTGTATGTCGCAGTATGATTCGATGCTGGCCACTTGTGACTATAACCCTCATCAAAATGTGAATGTGAATTCAAAGCACCTTTGCCCCGTCTTAATACGCGGGCTGCCTGCGGTCAGTGCGGTCATGGTGGTCTCTGCGAATGATACACTGATATTATTTAGGACATTCTAACGAAAGATAGAGTAATCATATCCTCGCCCCAATCCACCTATTCTCGCTGCGCACCGTGCTCTAACAGCAGTTGTGCAACTTCGTGATGCCCCCGCTCTGTAGCCCACTGGAATGGCGTGCGGCTTCCCGCTCCTGATGTGTGCACATCCGCGCCATGGCTAAGTAGTAGTCGCACCACCTCAAGTTGTCCGGTCTCCGACGCGAGAGTCAACGGGGTACTTTGGTACTCGCTTTGTGCGTTCACGTCAGCTCCGTATTCCAGGACAAGCCGCACGACCTCGATGTCTCCCATAATCGATGCGCGGTGCAATGATGTCATGCCCATAACACCCTTGGCATTCACATCGGCGTTGTGCTGGAGAAGCAGACGTACAACTTCCACTTGCCCACGATCCGATGCTAGATGTGACACAGTATCTTGGTCGGTATTCCGCGCGTCGATGTCGGCCCCATGTTCTAACAATAACAGCATACACTCCAGTTGTCCACCAAGATGTGCCCCATGCAACGGAGTCCCGCGGCGACCACACTTGGCGTTTACATCTTCTGCGTGTGTAATGATTAGCTGCTTTGCCAGCCCAGTGAAGCCGCAAAACGCCGCATAATACAGGGAAGTTGCTTCAGGTGACGACGGGTGTTCAGCGAGGTCGTCCAAGGATCGTTTGTTCCTGTAGTACATGTCGTATATCCAAGTCCATGCTGCAAGATGTGACTTCTTTGGATCGAAAAGACATTCCATCGCATCTCCAACTTCCGACGCAATACTCCCGAACTTCGCATGATCAACCCAGTGCTGAGCAGCGTAAAAGGCAAGAGGAAACGTCCCGAGCCTCTTTTTGTCCATTTTGTCGTCCAACTGCAGCAACACAGTCAGGCAAGCTTGCACGAGAATAGTGTGTGCCGGTTCCAGAGGAATATAGTATTGAGAGATGTTCCCAACACTCGATGCCGCGAGGCGATCAGAAGTCAAGAACTCCTTCACTGAAAAATGGGAGAATTGAACAATTTTCGAATCCCTGACGTCGACGATAGCAATTAAACTCGAGCACGCAGTGAGAACTGCCTCTTCTGGATCCTCCGGACGCCAGCCCTCCACCAGGTTAGGCCTCAACGTCGTGTCGAATTGGATTGCGAATATCTCCGTGAGTTCTTCAACACGAAGAGGGCGAATGGCTGCAATCAGACACTGAAATAGTCGATGCGCGTGCCGTCTTTGTTCATTAGGGATGCATTGCAAGGTCTTCTCGTACGTTTCGTCGAGAGTGATCGGGAGTTCATTTAGTGCCTTGCGAATACTTGCAGGAATACATCGACGGAGTGTGTCCAGTTGGCAAAACACCCATCTAAACCTGTGAGAGACGATCAGAAACAATCACGAAGCACACCGTAATGGAGGTGACTCACATGCCATCAGCTCGTTCTGAGAGCGTACTGATCACAAGTTCCTTGTCCTCTGCTCTCCATCGCCGCATTGACTTGTCGTTGTAAACGAAAAAGCGGACATAGCTTGTGATGTCCTCTCTTTGCCCGCCTTCCTCGTGAAGGGACACGCGTCGAGAGCCAGTTGTCAGAGGGTTAAGAATAGACTGTATGTCGTGTTCAGGACGGCTCGTAAGACAAATATATGGATTGGAATGTTTTGAATCGACAAGGTCCTCTAAGAAACGCAAGACCTTTTCGCGAGGAGATGGCGTTCCCGTGTTATTTGGGCATTCATCTACTGCGTCCACGACAATATAAATTGGGACTTGTCCAGGGAGTTCGAACATGTCTCTTAGACATCGTGCAAGTGCGGCTTCGCTTGGCTGTTCCGAGCCATCACCACACGTGGCGCATAGTTGAGAAAGAACGTCCCAGCAACGGTCAGACTGTTTACAGAGCTGAGTGAGAAGAGAGCAGAGGAGGCCTCGGAGGTCCCGCTTTGAGACATCCTTATAGTCAAAGTAATAGTACCCCAGCAACGCTGATCTGGCCTTTTGCATCCGCTTTATGTCCTCGATGACCGCAGAGCTTATAAACAATATAAATTTATTATCGTTGGACCAGTGGGCAACTGCCTACCAAAGAATGCTCTTTCCAGATCCCGCTGACAAGTCGAGGAATTCGTTAATAGTTATGGCAGAATTGGGCAGGATGCGCGTACGATTGCCCCGGATCCACAACAGGGAACCGTTCTTCTTCCATTCCTCGAATCTGCTCCCTTGGATGAACCATGTTGCGGACCCGTCGTGTTGAATATCACATGCGATATTATGATTTATGGAAGGATTTGAAGGAGCGAGCCATGTTCGAAGCCTCTCGCGTGACTGGTTCTCTGTGAGCACGTCTCAGCATCGACAATCGATGGTGGCGGCGTCAAGTTATAATATACGTTTTAGCTTGTTCGTTGCTATTTTTTGCCACAACGGATAATTAGTTAACACCTGCATGATGAAGGTAAGAGAAGGTTGCGCACTATCCATTATCATCTTCACGTTATCATCCACGCTATGCGTGACTTGCTCAATGACCTTCACATTGTCATCGACATCTTGTATGAGTTCCCTGGTCGCCTTTACATTTCCATCTACGTCTTGGGTGACCTCCATCATCGTCTTCACATTGTCATCCACGTCTTGGGTGACCCCCATCACTGCCTTCACATCGTCATCAACGTGGTGTGTGATCTCCAAGTTTCTCGCTACCGCCATTCCACTCTCTTCTCTTGTAAGCATGTCCAACCGCTGAAGCGCATCGGGAATCTCCGTGATTCCAAGTCCCAGCAAACTCTTCATGTATTTCTCTACGCGATAATTAGTCAGGAAACATATATCGAACGAATCGGCTCACTGATCCGACTCCGCTTCATCTCCTTGGTGGAAAGCGCAAGAATCAAGAGCACTTGTGCCATAATCTTCCCGAGTAACTCCCTCATTTCGCTCGTGAGTTCGATCCCAGCATAAATCTTCAGACGTTGCAGGAAAAACTGAATACGTTCGAAGAGAGTCACGAGGATGTCGTGGCTCGTGACAACATTCTTCGCCGCCTGAGAGTCAACATTACACGGATATACGCCAAGGAATTTGAGAAGAGACCTACAGAGAGGAGGAAACCAATCCCTGCAAATATCGTTTTTGCAGGAGAAAAAGGCTAAGGAGCAGGAGTCAGGAACCCATGACAAAAACAATGAATCCTTCGGGGCATACCACTAATGCAAGTCCTTCCCCAAGGGTTGCCGAACATGTAAAGAGAATATTGACAGTAGGGTCAAGCCATGTCATCAGCCTGTCATCACCCTTACGAAAATCATCGAAATCCTGAGCTTGCTTCCGAAATACGTCCAATACAGCGCCAGGAGAGTCGCATCCATCAAACTGAGCGGCGAATGGATGAGTTTGTAGATCTCTCTTTGTCAGCTTTTTGTACTCCTTTGTCGCCGCTTCGAATATTGAGGTAAAGTTGGAGATCGACGTATCTGTAACTTGCTTGCTTGTAGTAGCCATCTTAACAACAATTGGGAGCAGCTGAATCGCGGTGAGGAAGAGGTTGGTGGGTGGAGAAGGGTAGTACTGGGTTGAGGGTAAGTGTCGAACGTCGAACCAACAGACACAACCTCGCCTCGTGGAATAGTCACGGACGTGAAAGTTATGCTCATCGCATGAACCTCTACTAGGCGCCCGCACAGGACGGCACTGCCATTCATGAGATTACAGCCAGTAATTGTTCCATCGGCCCGAGCGAGGTTCGATAACGCATTGATAGGCGCCGTATCACATTTATCCTCTCCTCACTGTCTCACCTCATCAAGTGATCGCCTGACACTGCCCATGGCATGACTGTCCTCCCTTTGCATTTCTCGTCTGTGGCCATTCCTTGGTAGTAGGGACTTCGGAACCCACATCATCCGCCTCCGCTGCTGAGTTCAAGTTGAGCATGTCCCGAAGTCCGCTCCTTGTTCGTGAGAATGAGAAAGCTGCGCTTGTTTCGGCACGACCAATGCGTACACTGAGGACAAATGGTTCTATTTGATCGTACAAACGTACGAACGGATTTCTGGACAAGTGAGCTACAGTGCTGCGAGCAATGTCCTCCTGGACTCTGTATACAGTAACTGTCAAAAACTTTGCAATGGTAAGAATGACCGGTGCGAGCATACAACGGCGTGGCGCTTGCTGTCAGGGCCATGATGGACACATTGGGATGCTTTTGCCGAATCTGTCCCAACCGTCGATACTCCTCACGAAAGTCATGCCCCCATTCCTAAATACAAACCTCAGTGCGCTGTACCATGAAGAGATCTGCCATGTACGGATATATAGTGTGCCTGATAGAGTTAGTCTGACGCAGGAACGTGAACGTGTGTGAAACACACCTCGTCGACAACGAGACGGTTGAGTTCTCCGCGGTAGTACAAGTGCCCCAGGAGCTTCATGAAATCTGGGGAGCACCGTTTCTCAGGTGTAACTGGAAAAGTGAGATGTCGCAGGGCGTCCCAACCTGTTGAATCGTAGGGACTGACTGTGGAGAAGCTTGTTCGTCGGGCAAGGCATAGAAATATAGTTGATGATCTAAATCTCAGAGACAAGTCACAATCGCGCGCCGGAGTCATTTAGGAGCGGATTCACCTGGGATTTCTCGGCCTTCGAGGTTTCCGAGGTCAAAGAAGCAACGTGTACCCTATACTTGCGCAGCCGTGCGATCTCTGTCATCAGGTCCGGTCATAGGTCAGATGTTGCAGGAAAGTCCAAAAAAAAAAGTATTTACGATTCTTCATGAGGGCTTCCACCGATGATCGTTAGCAACCAAAATAACAGCTAGGCAAACAGGTGGAGTCAACCTAATAAAGGGGAGACCACGATGGTAATTCCAGACTAGATTAGATTCAGTATTTTTCGAAGAGATAAATGGGGAGGGGAATACAAACCTGTTATGCGACCGCAGGGGCTTGAAAGCGGATGCTCTAGTAGGGTCTGAAGTCGGCAAAAGGAAAGTAGACGCGACGGGACTCACCTTGCCATCCCAATGGGTGCCACAACCATAACGTCCGCTCCTGCAAAAAAAAGAATTCCAGCAAATGCCAGTTGGGTCGTAAGACGCGCATACCCTTGATCGCCGCCTCGAAATTTCCTTCTGTTTCCCCTTGTACTCAGAATATCCAAACATGAAAAGTGCGTTGAGGAGATGTAGGTGGCAAGGTCGTAGTAGTGTACCCATTGTAAACACCCTAGAGTCCGGGCCAAAGGTTAGGTGATACGTTTGTAGAGCATGGGAGATACTTACTCAGTTACTCTTGGCAATCAGCCGTATCGTAAGACGGTGGACCAGTAGTACTTTTCGATGAGCCATGGCGCTGGCCTATCACGTAAGACAGGGCGTTGTCGATGTGCATGTTGGAAAGTTGCCAGACTGTAGTTAGTGAGTTGGTGGAGAAGCGCGTCTCCGACTCGGAGTCCGAGTTGGCTGTTACTTGGCTCACGACGCGTCGAGGTCACGGGACGGAACGATACGACCCGAGGTTGCACGTGACTGTCGCGGACAACTTGAACAAATCGTGGTAGTCCCATCTGTTTATCAGACTACGTTCAAGTTGACGACGTGGCTCTCGCTCTCGCCTTCGGTGAGATCCCAGTCCGTCGTCGTTGTCGTCACCTGCCCCCACTCCGTTCCGACGCCTTTCAGGAAGCAATTAGGGGCTCTCCGTAGCACTGAGGCGGCGACACGGACAGGACTAGATTTTTCCCACACCATCATCTGCCGATGGTTGTTTAGGCCTTAAGGAAATAAGGCAGGAGGTGACATCATAATATCAGATATCCCTCTCCGTCTTACTTACTGCCTTGCCCTTCATCCACGATGGCCACCCTTCCCTTCCCCATTCACACTGGCAAACGCTTCCAGAAGCCTATGTACACTACCTTTCACGATGAGTGCTGATTCGAAGGACCCCGAAGTCTGTCGCTCTCCATTCGTATCCTGCTCATGACCCCGTACCCGCGCCAGCTACCACACCCATGTTACCGTCTTCTGACGACGCGCACAAATCCTATATTTGGAAACCTGGGTTGTATTCTCCCAATCGTCGGAGGCTAATTCGCACCCGCTCTGCCCCTGTGTCACCGGGAAGCTTAGTATGTTCAGGGGACTACTGCGTGCTTCGGGTGCTGCACCTTTGAAGATTGCTCTCATATACGCGTCCGCCCTTGCCTGCTGCTCAAGGCCCACGAGGAGATTGCGAGCGACGCACGCGAAGAAATTGTGATCCGCGCTGGGTCACGCATCGGCGTTGACCGGTTTGCCGTGGCTTTGCGCGTGGGTGGCCGCGGGGCATAGTGAATAGCATGCTTATTGATTCCTTCCTCTGGTGCTAAGCTGAGAGGCCCGAAGTGGACAAAGCTAGGATCGAGGGTGTCAAAACGTAG
>QLOZ01008893.1:0-10060 GCA_003314065.1 Lactarius sp. MG50 | reverse complement strand
AATAATGGCATGAGCACGTCTCTTAGGCAACGATTCTTCTGATAAAAGGTGACGCTTGAAGAAAGTGCTTAAACTCTCCAGCGTTTGGCGTTCAATTTCTGCGCAAGCATACTGGAGACACGTGACTATTTACGCGTTCCTGCTGTGTCAGCCACCCATTCGTTTGTCGCTACAACGACTGACGTTACTGGTCTAGTTTTATACTTCTGAAGTTCTGCTCGTTCGTGAGTTACGACAGCCCTAACTTCTAACCGCACCTGCCAATCTCCTGAAGGCCCCCACCGAGTAACGAGACTCTCATTAGTCATTCAACTACTGGGTCCTTTTTTTTATGGCTACATGGAACTCTCCAAACCCCAGTCCTACTCAGGCTACCCCTACCTCCTCACGCGCCATCGCTCTTACATCCGCTCAGAGCTCTGGCGACACCATTATCACAGAGCGTTTCCTTATGAACCCTGCTTGGCCTAGCGATTTGATCCTCGAGCTCAACAAATATAACTGGCCGGAGTGGTGTCGACGCATCAAACTTCTGGCTGCTCGAACAGGATTCACTCACTGGCTGGAAGGTACTCTCAAGTGCCCGGACGAAAACGCACAACCCAAAGCATACTGGGTGTGGAGATCGAATGACCAGTCGCTCCGCGCTTTCCTTCTTGAACACATCTCGATAATCGATTTCAACCTGGTGGATAAACACAAGACTTCCCACCAAGTGTTCGAAGCCCTACGTAAACGACACGAGCGACTGGGGTTCTACGCACAGGTCATCCTCATCAAGAAGGCCTTTGACGTGCGCTTCGACGTAAACACTCCGATGAGCACTACCGCTTCGGAAATACGTCAATTATACGACTACATAGACAAGACAGGCGGCATCGATCCCGATAAGCTGTTCACCGTCCTCCTGATCAATGCACTTGGCGACCAATTCGGCCACCTACAGTCCTCCTTTCAGGCGATGGCAGACGATCCTAATTTCTCTTCAGACACCGTTATCCGGCGACTCGAGAGTGAAGAAGCTCTAATACAACGTCGGATGGAACAAGGAATATCGTCCAACACACACCCGCTCTCCGCCTTCCCGGCCGTGAAGGGAAAACAGAAATTCATCTGCTCGAATTGCAAGCGGTCTAACCATACAGTGGATTTCTGCATCCAACCAGGGGGGAAGATGGCCGGCCGTACCATTGGAGAAGCTCGCGCTGCGCAACGGGCCGCCTCGGGGAAACTACCACGCGGATCAAAATCGCAATCGTAGCCTGTAGATATCCTCACGAAACCGCTGGGACGCACGGACTTCCTACGACTCTGACAGTACCTTTGGTATACGTACCAAACGAAGAGCGAACTCGCGCGTGAGGAGCCCTTCACTTCCCCATCCTCTTCCTTTCCAATTTCTCTTTCCTCAACTCTTTTTTCCTTCTCAATTCTCTTACCTTTCACCATAATTTTTCACTCCACGCCATGCTCGTGTTAGATCGCGAGGACGTCACGAGACACGTCGCTGGAGACACGTGACGGACAGTATTTCGCGGCCACGACTGTACTGTACTGGTCTAGTTTTTGGATATACTGCATTCGCATGACCAGACACGCTAACATTGAATCCTGAAGACTCATGCAAATCAGGTAGGTTGGCTATTGATGTGGCTTTGTTCCGGTTCTATCATCACGTTTAGCGCATAGGGTGATGCTGTCAAATATCGAAAAATAAAATAAGGCTCTTTGCTCAGGCTGATGATAAGATCAGAATACATTATTCTATCTGCTGGCAAATGCACATTCGTTAAAGAATGTGCTTTCGTGCACTTCGTTTGGTTGACGATAGCCCAGTCTTTTTTGGCGATGCGCCGTACCAAGTATTATTGAATAATTCAACCGACTAGGGGCCGAAAATCCATTGTACTACAGTACCTTAATTTGTCCTGCCAGTGTCAGCGCCGGAGCCTTGGGATCGGCCGAGTTATGCGCGAATGCCTTAGCCAACGCAAGGGCGGGGTTCGTCGACCCTTGCTCCGCTCCTCCGCACCCCCTCAACCGACTCGCGAGGTAGGTCATCATGACTGCCCCCAAGTCAGGGCAGGGAGGGGATAGTCCTGCGCTATGTCTGTGCTGCGTGTCGTGTTAACCATCGGCATCACCCGCTGCCCCAAAGTTGAGGAAGGCGGGAGAGGTGTTACGCCACGATCGTGACGTGTGCTGTGGTTGACGTCGCCACCCCTTTGAAGCTGGAGTGGACTTCCTCGTCATGTGACCTCATTACTTCCTATTCTTCCATCGGGCGTTGGACATGCCCCCATGGCGTTTCATACGTTGCAACGTCCCTATAGATATCGAGTAGCAGTTCGACTGCAACCTATCTCCCACAGCCATGGCCTACAACCTGGTCGCCTACACTTCCAAAACTCACTGAGTCACTGGCATGGCACTTGTTGACTTTGGCTCCACGGTGCTAGGTATCCATTTAGACGCAGCCTATGCGGGGGTGACAAGGGGGGGTTACCTTCGAAACCACCCAACGAGGTTTAACCTGTCGGTCAACGGGTAATGAGTAAATCTACCGTGGCACTCACAGTCACCCTGATGGGCGTGATCGTGCTCTTACTACCGTCCTCAACAGTCGCACGTGACGGACTAGACTCGGATGCGACCACCTTACTTGAGCTGCTGCACCTTCTCTAAATGGTGAATCGTGTGACGCACCGCACGCATCTCAATCATTTAGGTGATCTTCAAAGATAATCATGCCACCCGTCTCGCCTTGCGAAATAGGCGAGCGCTTGGAATTATCAACACGAGCATGGGAGCGCATCAGTATAGGTCATGAGCAACCCAGAAAGAATGCACTTGAGCCACATGTCGAATAGACAGGTGATTCGCCCTCCGGCAACGATAAGCTGTACATTCCTGTTCCCCAGCACAACATGCTCAGGCTCACTGCCTGCGCTGTGTACCCTGACATCTATGGTACCATCTCTGGATAAATCCAAGACCGTGGCTGGTGATAGGTAAGAGAAGTCTGCGCACCGCTGAGATCCTTGGCGGCGTTGGCGCTGACCCGGCTGGGCAGCGAGCCCACTGCCTGCGCGGCCTTCTAGGACTATGTAGCCCTCTTTGCCGTCGCTGACCATCTGCAACACATCTCCTGGGCTGATCCCTCCGCTGGCGAGTTGCACTCACACCATGTCCCGCCGAGCGAAAGGCGGTCAGCGGCCCTGAAGCAGACGCCGAGGCGACAAAGGAAAGTGATAGGGAGCCAGGGTACAGCACAGGCAACGCGTTGTCGATATGTACCTCTGTCGGTGCGCACCTCAGCGTATAGCTTTTCGGCGTCTTCGTAAATTATGCCGCTAGGGTTGGCCGGGTCGTTGTCAGCACAACGCATGGAACCCGGGCCAAACAAGGAAGGAGGGTCGTACATCGCTGAACCCGGGAGGACTACAGTAGTAGTTCACAATGGTCAGAGCTTGTCGCATGCAAGGACGAGAACCAGAGGCGCACCGTCATGATCAATACGAGGGGCGCAGATGGCCATAAGCACCCGAGACACGTCACGGTAGAGAGAGACGTTGCGTACATTTTAAGAGTACCTTCAACTATCATCATGCACCTACTTCGGATAGTGGTAGTTTTCGTTCTTGAAGATAGATGCGAGGATTGCGACATGCTACATTATCAAGGTCAATCAGGGATAATGCCCACCTAAACTCAAATCTTCGGCAATAGCATACAGTGTTCTAGGGTTCAACTAATGTGTGTACAGACTACTAGTAGCACAAGAACTGAGGTGGCCATATACAATGTTACACTACTTATAGCTCTGGAAGAGCCTAGTGACGCAGTCCATAATCACGAGCCAAGTTAATCACAAGTGAAACAAAGATGAAACAAGGTATATCATATCCACACCCTAAAGGCGTCGCACTTATGGTATCAAAATGTCTCTTCAGATCACGGACTGACCCCAGCGATCCGAGTCCTAACCTCGACTTCAACAGTTTCCTTATGAGTGTCTCAAGGAACCCTAGGACACTGTACCTTGTCTGATTTAGTACGATTTCCCTTCTTGCCTTGATGGAACCTGGTCATGCACTCAGCATATCAAACTGATTTGCACTTCGGTCCAGTAATAACTGCATGGTGTCGGGATATCCACACTCCGACGCGAGGAGTAGTGGCGTCTTGCCGTTGTTATTCCGCACTTGGACGTTTGCACCACGTTCAAGGAGAATATTTGCGGCCTCGAAGTTCAGCCGGGATAATGCGAGATGCAGTGGAGTCGAGTGATTCTCATCCTGCGCGTCCACATCCGCACCTCGGTCCAGTAATAACCGCATGGTGTCGTCACATCCACGCTCCGACGCGAGGTGTAGTGGCGTCTCGCCGCAGTTGTTCCGCACTTGGACATTTGCACCACGTTCAATGAGAAGATTCGCGGCCTCGACGTTCCGTTGGGATAATGTGAGATGCAGTGGGGTCGAGTGATTGTTATCCTGCGCGTCCACATCCGCGCCTCGATCCAGCAATAACCGCATGATGTCGTGATATCCACACTCCGACGCGAGGTGTAGTGGCGTCTTGCCGTCGTTGTTCCGCACTTGGACATTTGCACCATATTCAACAAGAAGATTCGCGGCCTCGACGTTCTGTTGGGATGATGCGAGATGTAATGGAGTCGAGCGATTGTCGTCTTGTGCGTTCACATCCGCATTGCGATCAAGCAGCTGCTGCCCAATGTCAACGTGTGCATTCATCAATGCCAAGTGCAGTGGCGTCCGGCTTCGGATGTCGCGAACGTCCACGTCCACACAGTGCGCAAGTAATAGCTTTGAGACCTCGGCATGACCTTCGTCCGCGGCAACGTGTAGTGCTGTACCGCAATCACCACCCTGGGTGTTTACATCTTGTGGACGCTTCGAAAGGATATGCTGTACCAGGCCACAGAATCCAAATTTCGCAACGTAGTATAAGGGAACTGTTGTTAGTCGTTCCGGCCACTCCAGCCGCACGACTTGATGGCCAAGCTGGGCGTTGAGCATCCAGAGCCATGCAGCAAAGTGCGGTTTCTCTGAGTCAAGGAGATTGTCGACCGCGGCTAGTATCTGCGTTAACACGTTCTCAAACTCCGCATGCTTGCTGAAGTTTTCAGCAGCATACCAGGCTAGAGGGAAGCTCTTGATGGTCCACGTGCGAATAGAGTAGTCCAATCGAAGCAGGACGGCAAGGCAAGCTTGTGCCATGACCTTGTGCGCAGGCTCGAGGCAAATATGATAATGCAAAGTATCCCCCTTTGCTTCGGCAAGGCGTTTCGAGGTGAGGAATTCTTTGACAGAAAAGTGGGAAAACTGAACGAATCGGGAAGACGGACGGCGTTGCCAGTCGTATTCCTGGACAATGGCAACCAGGCTGGAGCATGCCAACAGAACGGCTTGTTCTTCATCCCCCCAGCGCAAATCAACATTTAACGTCGGAAAGTCGTCAGAGGTGAAATCAATGGCGAGTACTTCTGCGAGTTCCTCAACACGAAGTGGGCGAACTGCCACAGTTAGGCATTGCAATAGTCGATGCGCGTCATCTCTGTTTTGCTCGGGGATTTCTCGTAGTATCCGCTCATACGTCGCATCTAGCGTTTTGGGCAATTCGTCAAGGGCACGTCGCAAATTCCGCGCAAAACACTGTCGAAGAATTTCAACTTGACAATAAACCCAGCGAAACCTGTTTCACAGTGTGAGAGAGTATTCCAAGTAAGACAACGACGTCCCCACATTCCACCGCCTTTGTTTGAGAGTGTCGTGATGACCAACTCCTTGTCTTCATCCCGCCATCCCCTCATGTTTAACTCTGGATCTGAGTAAACAACCGAGGTGACGTAATCGACAATATCTTTATTATGTCCCTTTTGGTTGTGGAGGGATAACGAGGTGGGCGTCAAAGGCTCGAGAACGATTCGGATGTCCATCTCGTGCCTACTAGTGACGCATAGTCGCAAATTCGGGCGCTTCAACTCGACGAGTTCCTTCACAAGGTCCAGCACTTTTCGACGCAATGACGGTACGCCACGAGTGTTCGGGGATTCATCAAGAGCGTCGACAAGAAGATAAATCGGGACTTGTCCTGAGGTCGTGAGCATATCTTTGAGGCATTGTTTGAGCACACCATCGCTGGGTTGCCTAGAGCCGTCATGGTGTGCCGAGTACAAGCGGAGAAGAATGTCCAAGTAAGGCTCGGACTGATCGCAGAGCTGGTCAACGAGGGAAGAGAGTAAAGCACGAGAATCCTGTTTTCCCACGTCCTTAAAGTCAAAGAAAAAGTAAGCCATGTGCGCTGACCCGGTGTTGGCGATGCCTTCGATGTTCCGAATGATCACAGAGCTGATTAATATTAGATAGTATAAGCTACCCTGGTCAAAACGAGATGGGGTGGGGACGGGGGTGTACCTAAGAACACTCTTTCCGGACCCCGCTATCGGACCAGAGGTCCGTTAGCGAAGAGCGAAGGCACCGGGGAGAAGTACGTACGGTTTCCGTGGACCCACAAGAGGGATCCGGATTCCTTCCAATCCGTGAACACGGAGTCATTAGTAAACCATTCTGTGGTGCCTTCATGGTGGATACTACATGCGGTGTTGTAGTTTACGGATGGATCTGGGGGGGAGAGCCATTGTCTAAGCTTCTGTCGCAAGTCATTCTCTGTGAGGGTGTTTGAGTTTCGACAGCAGGTGACGGAGTTGTTACGAGATCACGAACGGTTCTTATCATCGACGTCGCTCGCTATCTGTTGGAGCATTGCCCCTGATTTTTCGCCAACTGGACGTGAAAAATGTTAGGTTGGCATAGATGACTAGGTGAACGCGATTCGCGCACCGTCAAGAATTTGATGGGCAGTCCTCAGATTTTGTGCAACCACCATCCAAACCTCGTCTTGCGTCAGTTTGTCCAGCCGACCCAGTGCGTCCTTAAGATCAGTCTTTCCCATAAGCTGCTTCACAAATTTTTCTGAAAAGGAGTAAGCTACAAGGTTAGCTCTCCCACGAGGGATCAACTCACTCCCTCTGCCTTGCTTGATATCCCTCGTCGCGATGGCAAGGATCGAAAGCACCTCAGTCATGATGTTCACAATGACGTCTGTCATTGCGTCATTCAGCGGGACATGGGTGTAGGTCTCAAGGCGTCCGAGGAAGCTTGCCACTCGTCTAAATACGTCAGCGAGTGTGTCTTGGCTAGCGGCAACATCCATAGCCGCCTGAGAGACCTGGGCGTCAAAATTGCCCGCGACGAAGAACGGAGATACTCACCAAGAGGAGGACGCCAACTCCAGCGAAGACTAGTTTCCCAGGTGAGAATACCTGTAAAATAAGATCAGAGAGCCATTCCTGAACGAGTCTTGACAAGCTTCCTGCATACCAGGCCCACACCCTCGCCAAGAGTCACAGAAAACGTATATAGAACATTCACAATTGGAGTGAGCCATTTTGACAGACTGCCATCGCTGCTGCCAGGTTTATCGAACCCAGGGATTCGATCTCGAAGCTTGTTAAGGATATCTTCGGGAGAGTCGCAGGCGTTAAGGTCATGAAATAACGGAAGCGAGAGGAGGTTTTTCTCGGTCTTCTTCGTGTACGCCTTCAAGGCCTTATCGAAAATGGATCGAAAGCGCTCGGATGGGTCGGTGGTAGAGGGAGTTCGGGGCATAGAGTTGTAGTGGACGGATAACGGGGAAAGAAGGAAAGTGGGATGTTAGCGAATTCCGACAACGCCTTTGCTGACAGACACAATTGATACGAGGCCAGGCACATGCCCGCTCAACCTGTCAATGCCGTACATGGAAGATAAAACTCGTTTACTGGTAGCTTGGCCATGGTGAGCATTACTGTATCCACGTACAGTATTCGCATCCCTTGCGCCGGATGCGCTCCGAACGTTCGAAATGAACGAGTCTGACCGCGGTAGATAATATAGACAGAGAGACACTGCCATCATGTGGGTCAGGGTCAGGCCCCATCATTAGCCGCTATAGGATAGGGCAGGGCAGAGGGTGATCATCACATATAGATGAGGCGACTGAATTGCCGCCGCCGCAGTGATCGAGGAGCACGTGTTGCAACAGGGGCGAAGTATTCCTTCATCTGCCCACTCGCCTTTCCCCTAGTTCCACTCTCAACTCAATCTAATAGATAGTGAGTACCTTCGGTTCCTTTTCCCAGCATAACGAGGATGGCGCGAGCACCGATACAGTAAGGGGGACGGAACCTTCGAGCCTGTGGAGTTTCTAAGCGCCTCACCACTGGCACGTGTCCATCCAAAGCCATCTTGGGATTTTTTCGATTGTTCTTCACAGATAAGCAGTCCCCCAGAATGTGACTTGGCTTTGTTCCCTGGGATTCTAGACACGTGGAAGAACTTTGACTAGTAATCGTGAGAGATATGGCAGTTCGCCCTGAGCACGGCCAATTAGAAGAACACCAAGTGATCACAGCCTCCGTAACCACGTTTACATACTCTCTGTCCGGATCACGCCGGACATATCAAGATTTACAGTAATCTTTCTTCTTCCGGTGCTCAGCGTGGCATGGATGCAGCGCATACGCAGGCTTCCCACCAGCGAGCATATGTGGAGAAGAGGCGCCGCTACATCATCCACGTCTCGCACTTTGTCGTAGGGCCAAACGAATGGCCTGTCGTGCGCGAGTAGCTTACTATGCCTGTTTGAGAACGAGAGATGCTGCGTGACTCAGCATGCAGCAAGCCTGGGACTAGTTTCTTCGAACAATCTCCCACAATCATTACACAGGCTTCCTGCTACACACTTTTGGAGATGGTATAAACACCAGACAAATAGGTGGATAAGGAGAAGGCCTAACGCGCGAACCACGGGGTGCTCGGCGTGTGGCCAAAGTTTAGGCAGTTCATGAGTCCTTATACGGATGTCTCGACTGGGAAAGAGATCCCACGGACGAAATTGGGCTAACTTATCAGTCGCTTGGTTGACGCTTAGCCGACCTGCAATTGCATCTAGTCTCTGTTGATAATCAGTCATTTTATGAGATGTCATGTTGTACCCATTGTATCTAAGACATGCTCTGTTACCTCGGATTCCCGCGTGATTCATTGTACAGTACCATGATGAGCGCTTTCGTCGTGAGGAATACATTGACACAAATCCACGTCTTGACGCCAACGAATAACAGCCCCATCCGTGTGCAGACGACCGCCTCCTCGCGTGCGCGAGTCCGCGGAACTCCATCGGACCGCGCTGTCACCCATTCCTGCAGCGGAGCCACTCTGATTCTGGCTCGCTTGGTATTCCGCGCGCCGAGCGGCGAGTGCGGACATCTTGCGTGGGTCGCTGTGCCCAGAGAAGAGGATAAACGCCGTGCGCGCGGGGAGCGCGGCGTGCAGCGTTGTGAGGTGGTCATTTAGCTTCGCGACAGTGGAGAACAGGTCCTTGTCATCGGGTGCCGGCTGTAGCTGTGGGTTATCGGTGTCGTTCGCTTTCTGCGGCGCTACTTGAGTTTTCTGGACTTTCTGTACCAAGGCCATCCATGCTTGCATTGGGCATGACCCCTGACGACGAATCGGCACGTAATGAAGGTTGAGTGGGAATACGCACACCCTAGGGCAGCTGCCAACCCCATCCACCGCGCAAACACAAATTCATGTGCATCCAGCACGCCAAGCACACCATCAAGCACCTCCGCGTCGATCGTACACGGGACCATCGTGGTGGGCGCCGGGGTTACCGTGATCGACGATCGCCACGAGGGCATCTTCGCCATTCGGACCGTGACCGCGCGAATGGGAGCGTGCAATCCGAGCAAGGATCGGCTCGTAATCCGACCTAAACTCACCATACCCCAGACCTATGCCGTAAAATCGTCAGGCCATCCTCCATATCAGACAGCCGTCAAGAGGAAGAGGAGGGTGAAATCGATGCATGCGCGTGCATCCTCCTCAGGGTCGTGCGGGCCGAGCCCACGATCCCGTATCATGCGGCCAAGCCACTTGCGTGCGAGCCAGGCTAGCCCTGGCTTGAGCGGCTGTCCGCGCGGGTGGTGGAA
>QLOZ01008888.1:0-11199 GCA_003314065.1 Lactarius sp. MG50 | reverse complement strand
GATATCCAGGGCAACACAGACAACACCTCCACCCCCCTTTACCAAGGAGGAACCGATCATGCCAGCCCTGGAGGAGATAGCGCCCCCACAGGTACATGCAGAGGTCCACAGGACGGGCCATCTGGCTACGATGGCAATCAGCTACAATGGTATCGACCTGACCAAAGTAAACCTAACAGCTACTCTGTCTTTGTCCCCGGCGAGGGCAGAGAACTAGTCCCCGCCACCCTCTGCGCTGTACTCCCCTATCTCGATGAGCCTCTCATTCTCAGCAAACTTCATGCCACTGCCCCCATCTTTGCTGAACCGCTCCACACCAAGCCTCAACCTGAGAAACGCTCACCGGAGGTAAACGATCAAGACCTCACCATCTTCGCTGCCGATTGCGCACTGCACCGCCACGTCGACCAACTGACAGAGAGACTCCAGGACCCTGGCATCCTTGCTGACATCCATTGGTTGAGGGGGTTCGATAGGTGCGATCGTGTCCAGACCACTCACGAGCTCAACCACTTCCTTTCCACACCGCCTAGGCTTGGGGACTACAACGCCCCTCAGCTTGAGCGTGACACCTGTCTCGTCCACTCCCGCATCCTCATGACACAAGAACGACACCTCGTGGAGCAGCGCCTCCAAGCCGCCTGCGTCTACTCACGCATTGCCCCAGCTCTTGACCAGATCTTGCTTCGTCCCTATCTCCCTTCCCTTGTCTACTACCTACATGGACGACCCATGAGTTCAGCGCACGAACACATCCCATCACTCCCTGTCTTCATACCACCTGCACTCCCTGTGCGCCCGAGGACCGAAGCATGGGCACAAGCCTGTGATGTGCTTCGTGCCCTCATCGAGGACGAGCCTGACGTGCAGGGGGATGGCAACATCCTAGCTGAAGAGGAACAAGCGGGCGTCACCATCTTCTACGAGTAAGTCGTGAGGCGTGGAAGCCTCACCTTAAGGAGGGCATAGTGTTACAATTCCGAGCCTGGACTCTTTTCTTTCATCCCATGTGACCTATGACGCATGCCCCTGTGACCCATGATGTGTATCTCTGTACAATAGTGACGATGACGCTCGACCCCCTTTCCCCCACTTGTGTACCTACCTCGGCCTCCAGACCTGTTCTCCAGACTCTTCTAGCGATGGATCAGCTGTTCGTACCACCGACATCATTACCTTCCATCGCCTTCTGTACGTTTCTCTAAAAACATGTATAAAAGACCGACTTCTGGTAGCGTCGAGCCCTAAGCTTGACTTGACTCGCAATTGACATCGTTATCTCTTCCGCCTACGCTTGCACGACGCGCCTTCGTCTCTAGAGCCTATCTAGACCTGCCGCAAAGGTCTAGCTTGCGATTTGAGTCACGCGTGACTCCGCAACTATCGGTGCTATTCGCACTTATCTGTGCCACGGCCCGTCAAGCCGTAACATAGGAGGGGATGATCTAATCCTCGGATATCCCTGGCTCGCTGCCACTAATCTGTGCATAAACTGGGCCAAAGGCACACTGGATGCAGAAGTCACTATACACACGCCAGAAGCATCCCTCATAGAACCCACATTCCCTGTACACGTCGCTGGCTTCCACACTGAAATCCCATCATGCCCGCCACTCCTAGAGCCAGGAGATGAGCTCATTGTACGACTATGCAAAACCACTGTTTCCCAACGCATTGCCGAAGAAGCCCAGTCCACAGAAACGCGAACATGGGACCAAATAGTACCCGCACACTACCACCACTTCCGCAAAGTGTTCAGTGAACAAGCAGCCCAACGCTTCCCAGGCTCACGCCCATGGGATCATGCTATCGACCTCAAACCAGACGTGCCTACCAACTTTGACTGTAAAATATACCCACTTAACCCCAAGGAACAAATATTCCTGCGCCAATGGACCAAAGAGAATGAATCGCAAGGCCTTATCAAACCATCGAAGTCAGAATACGTGTTCCCGGTCTTCTTCATCAAGAAAAAGAATGGGGAACTACGCCTGGTCATCAACTATCGGAAGCTCAATGCTGTTACTGTCCGCAACTGCTACCCACTCCCCCTCATCCCAGAACTCATTGACAGGGTGAGAGGGCATGCGCTTTTTACCAAGATGGACATTAGATGGGGCTACAATAACATCCGCATACGTGAAGGGGACCAGTGGAAGGCTGCATTCAAGATGAACCTTGGACTGTTCGAACCAATGGTCATGTTCTTCGGCCTCACCAATTCCCCAGCAATGTTCCAGACCATGATGAACCAGATCTTCAAGGAACTCATCAACGGTGGATATGTCACAGTATATATGGACGACATCCTTGTACACACACCATTGGACTATATACACTACATCGACGCATCACCACCCAAGTTTTGGAAGTTCTTCTCCAGCACGACCTCTATTTACGGCCGGCCAAATGCCTCTTTGAAGTCACAACAGTGGAATACCTCGGTATTATACTTGAGAAAGACCACCTTCGCATGGATCCCATCAAAGTCAAAGCAATCCTGGAATGGCCAGTCCCCAAGTGTGTACGTGATGTATGCGCGTTCATTGGATTCTGCCTCTTCTATTGCCGATGGATCCCCAAGTTCAGCGAAAAGGCACGCCCCATGAATGAACTCACACACAAGGACACTCCCTGGGAATGGACAGAAGAGTGACAGGCCACCTTTGACACCCTCAAGGAGAGTGTGGCCTCCGCACCAGTACTATGGCAACCAGACTTGACTTCAGCAAACAGTTCTATGTGGACACAGATGCATCCCAGCACGCACTTGGCGCAGTTCTGCAACAACTGGATGAACAGAACCATCTCCACCCCATCGCATTCCACTCTAAAACCTTTGACGCCACTCAACGCAACTGGGATGTTGCAGATAGAGAAGCCTTTGCAATATTGGATGCCCTGCGCACCTGGAAGGCATACCTCGCAAGTAGTGAACACAAAGTCGTCATCCGCACGGACCATCGCAACCTACAGTACTTCCTATGCCCACAAAACCTCAACCGCCACCAAGCTAGATGGTCGCCAGAGCTCCAGGAATACGACTTCAAACTCGTGCACATCCCAGGCAAACAACACATCCCCACAGACTTCCTTTCATGCCCCCCAGGAGATAAAGGAGAGCATGACAATGAGAATATCACCCTATTCCCCCCAGAACGCATCGCAACACTTCAATTCACAGCATTTCCATCAGGACTGGAAGCATGCAGACAGATCCTCCAATGCTATCATGACCACCCACTTGCTGGACACCCAGGAGTAAAGAACACGCTCGCACTATTGCACAGACACTACGAAGGAGGGAAGGAACTTGAGCGATTCACCAAAGAATACGTACAAGGGTGCGCCAAATGTCAAGAAACCAAGGCACACACTACACAACCCAGGGCGGCGTTATTTCCCATTGATGTCCCTGCGGAAGAAGGACCCTTCCAGAGTGTGTCCATGGATTTGATCACAGACCTCCCCCTTTCTGCAGGGCACAATGCCATTCTCACCATTGTCGACCAAGGCTGCTTCAAAGCAGCACGCTTCCTCCCCTGCTCTACCACCATCACAGGCGAAGGGGTGGCCACCCTGTACTTCTGTCACATTGTACCCTGGTTCGGACTGCCTAGATGCATCATTTCAGATTGCGACCCTAGATTCACATCACACTTTGTGCGCGCACTGACAAAGAGCATACACGCTAAGCAGAACATCAGCACCGCATTCCACCCCAGGACAGATGGCCAAAGTGAACGCGCCAATCAACAAGTAGAGCAGTACTTGCGCCTCTGGGTTCCAGACCAACAGGACCAGTGGGCTTACTACCTTCCCATGGCGGAGTTTGTGTTCAACTCCTGGCCACACAACCGCACCAAACTCACCGCACATGAGCTCCTCTTCGGCTACCAACCTCAGTGTACTATAGACAATGACCCCACAGACCCGCCAGCAGTGCAGGACCGCCTCACACACATCACTAACACGAGGAAGCGTGTGCAAGCACTCCTGAATGTGCCACCAAAGACAGTAACACCTCGGTTTCAGAAGGATCAAAAGGTCTGGCTAGAAGGACGCCACATCAAAACCTACTACCCCAGTACTAAGCTAGCGCCCAAACGCTTCGGCCCATTCAAAATCACATCAGTCATCTCCCCAGTCGCTTACCAACTCGAGTTGCCACCATCATGGACGATTCATAATGTGTTTCATGTCGATCTTTTGATGCCTTACCAAGAAACAAACGCTCATGGACCAAATTACACACATCCCCCACCTGAAATCATTGAAGGAGCACCAGAATGGGAAGTTGAGCACATCATGGGAGAGCGCTACTGGGGCAGGGCACGTGAACACCAATACCTGATCAAGTGGAGAAACTACCCACACGCTGACAACACCTGGGAACCAGCTACAGGTGTATTCGCACCAGACTTAGTCAGGGAATTCCATCAGAAGACCAAGGCACATCGGGGTGCTGTGGGACCTAGGAGGGGGGTGATAACCAGGGACGCTCGCCTGGCTCGCTTATCCCCAAATTCTCTGAGCGGTGGCCCCCAAGCACCACCAGCACCAACCCTGCCCAGATACAGTACAGCCAGCTCAACGAGTCTACCGACGTTCTCACCTGTGAGAAGGTCTGCGCCATCACCAGTGCCTCCCAGCCCACCAACGCCACTTCGCTCAGCATCGTCAGTGTTGCTTCATCCCTCTGCAGTCCCCGGCTACCCCAAGACCCTGTGCCAGTCTCACACACCTCCCCACTCTAAAGTGCTGCCCCCATCTGTAAACCAGGGAAAGACAGAAATGGCATGTAACAAGACAGCCTATAAAACCACTAAGAAACACCCAAACTCTTTTTCCGCATCCTACCCTCTCAACTTCCTTGCAACTGTGGCTTCAGTACACCCTGCTGTCTTCTGCTACTCTTCCTCCCCACAACGCTTCCACCCATACACGAAGCACGCTGCGGCCCGTCACCCTCATCGTCATCCTCCTGCTTACATGTCTTCCTCGTCTACTACTTCCTCCATGCCTGGTTCCCCAAATTACCAAGGGGACTACACAGAATTCGCCGCCACGCTGAACGTCCCTCCACTTGCATCTCACTCTGCCTCCCCTATGTCCGCAATCGAGCTCCCCCCTGTTGAAACCTTGGACGTCCTTGCTGCTGACTCCACCACCACATCCACCCCTTACCCCTATGACCCTCCCATCACCACCGCAACTCACACCCCCGGCCTCATCCTCCTCAACCAGGAGAGCCGTGAGCTCCCCTGGGGATCCTCGCAACCAGAAGGCCCCTCGTTTGTGGTTGACATGCGTGGCGCGCAGACAGGTGAGGAAATCATCGCCTGCCTGAATGCTACCATCGCAGAAATCATAGACACACTGGAGGATGAGGATGCCCGTCTCACTGTGGTCGATGCGACTACAGGACTACGCAGCCTTATTGAAACAGGGAGTGGGCCAGGAACCCCAGAATGGAGAGAGAGAATGCAGGAGGACTGTTGGAGCCCCCTCGCAGCTATAGAACTTGACGCAATAACGGAGGGGGCCACAGAGGCAGATCACCCAGGACACCCCTACCGTGTTAATACACCCACCAGCCCTTGGTACTGGTCCCAGCACATCCAAGATGGCTCAGGGTCTCTTGTCATCCCCAAATACGTCGCCTTCATGTTTGGGGCTAAAGATCCAGTCCTCATGGCCACCATGGGCAAGAATAGGGTCACGTTCACATTCCCCCTGCACACGCGACCAGTCCCTGAGCATTCCTGGCGCCCCCTCCCTCGTCTCACCCCTAATCAAGTCACCATCTTCGCAGAGGATGGGGGGGACAGCAGTGGCTTCGGCTACCACATCGACAAAGCCCTCAAAGCCATGGGGGACCCTTACCTGATTGGCGAGGTGGAACGACTCTGTGTGGCTGAAATGGGGATCGAGACACATGCAGTAGATGTGGAGATGGAAAAGTGACGGCTACAGGAGGCGAAGCGCCTGGTCGACTATCACTCCAGACGATTAGGACACTATCAGAACCTCAGGCACCAGAGTGTCTCCCGCCTCTCTGCTGCGGACACGTACAACGTCCTCTACCCCTTCCTCACCAGCATCCACGCCCCCCTTGAGACCCCAGAGGACCAAGTCCTGACCTTCTGCCCTGACTCCCGCCTCCACAAAGCCCTGGCCAAGGCCGGCCGTGGCTACACTCAACGCCCCGAGGAGCGCACCCTCTCAGCCCACATCTTTGGCTGCCCACCGCCTCCTGGCCCCTACTCACTCATCACATGCCTCGCCAGAGAGAGAGCTGACAGCCCAGAGCTCAGCTACCCCATCTTCCACGACCCTGTGCCTACCCCTGCTGACCCCGCTGCCTCTGATAGTTATGATGTGCAGGCCATGGACGCTTATGACTGGACTGACCAGGGTAGTGACTGAGGGCAGTCACAGACCTTAGGAGGGGGATGATGTCACGGTCTGTGGACTTGTACGCTTTATTTTTACCTCTTACCCTATGCCTACCACTCTGCGCTTCGACTGACAGTGGCATCATCCTTCCTTGTTGCCCACAAGGAGGCGTGGTGCCACTCTTACTTGACTCTATGGACTGCTGGGCCCCTACGGCCCGAGACTCCACTCTTGTGTTTCGCTACTGTACCACCTACTTACCACCAGGTCTGATGGACCGCCTGGACCAACGCACAGCCACATATGCTACATTTGCACACCTCTGCACATGCGCTGCCTGGGTACTTACTGACTCATCGTGACTCATACCTACTGTGACTCAGAATGACTGTGTACTATTAGCGGTGTCCTAGGGATGCCATGACTCATGATGACTCCCTATGAGTCATCCTCACATGTACTTATATCGCATGTTCGCCTTAGGACAGACCTTAAGTCTGTTCTCTTGTAATCTCAGACTTGTGAACGCCTCGCTCCTCCTCTTGTGAATCATCGCTCCTCAGGCTCATTGCCTGACTTCGCTCGATTCCCCTTGCCTATGATAAAGGGGAAGGGACTTAAGTTCAAGCGCACTAGAAGCACTCCAGCTAGGGAGAGGTACACAGACCTCTTACCGCTATTGCGCCCTCAGTCCCCAGCCTCGCCAGCCTCGCCTACGCCCCCTCCATCGCCGTTGGAGGTACGCCCAGACAGTGGGCGTGACAGTGGGTGTGGTGATGCGATGGAGAAGTGTGGGGGTATGTGGATGACTGGAGATGGGTGTATGGACATGGTAGGAGGGTGATCAATAGGCTCTAATGATGGGGGTGGTCAGATCCTCTTGGTATTTGACTACTTCAGAGGAATGGTTGGACACAGGAGAAAGTGGTCGCGGGGATGGTTCACCAGTGTGGGGGTTGGTTATGAATGAGAATTTTATGGGACAGAATAGGTTGCTACAGTAGGGAGAATGATTGTCGGCAATGGGAGTGTAGGAGATGATGTCTTGGTCCATTTGGGTGTGGTACTCAGCTTCAGGGTTGGTGGACTTCTTTCCATTGATGCCATTGTAAATGTATTTGTTTTTCATGACCACTATGCTTGGTCAGCTAAGTAGGGGCTCTTCGTTTATCTGTTCTTGTAGAAGAGCCAAAAGTCACAGTGGATATTCTCCTGCTGCATGACAGTGTGAAGCGGCTACTAAGTTGGCTTGGGGGAAGAAGTGGCAAAGGCGTTGGATATGGAATTGGATGTCTGGGTGTATTGGTTCGTCAAGAGAGTCTAGGTACTGTCGACCGAGCATCCTGGCCATTTTTGCTGCGACGATCTGAGAGTCTCTGATATCCTCTAGCTGAGTCGCCGTCATCTGACTGTTCCACCTCGTTTTGAGGTATTCTTCAACATTGTCTGCTTTGGCTAGGGGAGGAATTGGGGTGCTAGGTGCAGAGATCAAGTCATGTATGGACACACAGGGGGACGAAGGTTGGGAAGTCATTTCACAGTATTGAGAGAGTGAGCAAGTGAGTCCAAGTGGGAAATGCGTATTAAGTGCCAGAGTGAGAGATAAGGAAGAGAAAGGGGAATTTGCCCCCCTCTTAAGGTCGATGACGTCTTGGCATTTCTTGTTGTGGCATATTTGGGTGTGTGTGGTAGAAGTGTTTGACAAGGTCTGGAGTGTGCAAATCCGATTGATCCACCCACAAGTCTTCTGATGGAGGGAAACCCTTCCATCGGATGTGGAATTGCAATTTTTGTTTAGGGCCATGGAGTCTAGATTGTATAATCTTCTCGACCTCCCATTCTGGTTCACCTTCTATGATATCTGGGGGCAGCCTCGTGTAATTAGGGCCATGGGCATTGGTTTCTCTGTAGGGGGATAGAAGGTCAACATGGAATACTGGGTGGATGTGCCATGAGGGAGGGAGCGTCAATCTATATGTGATGGGTGATAGTTTTTGCTGAATGGGGAATGGTCCATAACGCTTCGGTGCTAGTTTGGTGGTCATGTGGGTGGTCTTGAGGTTTTTACTTTTGAGCCAGACCAAGTCTGCAATTTGAAATTGAATTGGTATCAGAACTTCTTTTCGTTCCCCATAGATTTCTGTCACCTTTTGCTGAGCTTCATGGATTTTAGTGAGGTGTTCTTGCACCATGGGGATTTCACTTTCCTCTACAATGTCTGGGAATGTGGGGGTGGTGCCGAAAAGTAACTCATGTGGTGTGATTTTGGTCTTTTCGTGAGGCCACAAGTTATGTACGTATTTGGCCAACGATAGGTATTGCACCCATTGAGATTGATCATCAGCCACCCAGAGGCGCAAATATTGTTCAACCCATTGGTTCACCCATTCGCTTTGTCCATCTGTGTGTGGGTGGAATGCTGTACTGACATTCTGTTGGATATGCAAGAGTTGACACAACTCTTTGGTGAAGTGGGACATGAATCTGGGGTCGCAATCGGATATGATCTTTCGGGGGATGCCAAACCATGGGACTAAGTGTTTCAAATAGAGTGCGGCAATGTCTTCTCCTGAAATTGTGGTGTGACAGGGAATGAATTTAGCCACTTTTGAGCATCCCTGATCAACAATCATGAGTATGGTGTTATAAGTGTGTGAGGGTGGTAGATCCATGATGAGGTCCATTGCTATAGACTGGAATGGGCCTTGATTCAGTTGGATGGGGATTGGTTGTAGTGGGGCTTTTTTGTGATGTGTTCTGGACTTGGTTTCTTGACATGAGGCACAGCCCTTTACATATTCTTCAGTGAAAGGGGCTATGTCTTTGCCTTGATATTGTTGTAGGAGGAGCGCTTTTGTGTTGGCTATGCCCAGATGTCCCACTGTTGGGTGGTTGTGAAACCGTCGAAGGATTGCTCTCCTTTCTTCAATGTTTTCAGGGAATTGGATTTTAGTGAAGCAAACATCTGGCAATAAGGTCATCCCTTTATTGTCATGTTTGCCTTGTGGCACTCCAGGGGGTCGCGATAAAAAGTCCACTGGGACATGTCATTTTCCAGGTACATGTATGATTTTGAAGTCATAATCTGCCATTTTGTGCATCCAGTGGATGTGTCATTGGTTGAGGTCTTGTCCCTTGTGGAAGTACAGGAGATTGTGGTGGTCTGTTTGAATAATTGTCTGGTGGGGACTGCCTAAGAGGTACGGTTGCCAGTAAGTCAAGGCTACAATGACTGCATAAAGTTCTTTGTCGTAGATGTCCCAATTGCGTTGTGTGCTGTTGTGTCACGTTCAGTGGACTTGTACGCTCTATTTTTACTTCTTACTCTATGCCTACCACTCCGCGCTTCGACTGACAGTGGCATCGTCCTTCCTTGTTGTCCACAAGGAGGCGTGGTGCTACTATTACTTGACTCTATGGACTGCCGGGCCCCTATGGCCTGAGATTCTGCTTTCGCGTTTCGCTACTGTACCACCTACTTACCACCGGGTCTGACAGACCGCCTGGACCAGCGCACAGCCACTAGTGCTACATTTGCACACCTCTGCGCATGTGCTGCCTCAGCGTCTTATTGGCTCACACTACTATGACTCCCCTACTGTACCATGACTCACAATGACTGTGTACACTTAGTAGTGTCCTAGGGACACTGTGACTCACACTGACTTGTAGTGACTCATACTCACTTGTATTTAGCTCGCCTCGCTTTGCTTAGGACAGACCTTAAGTCTGTTCTCTTGTAATCCCAACCAAGTGAACAGTCTTGTGTCCTCTCTTGTGAACCATCGCTCCTCTGGCTGATTGCCAGACTTTGCGCCCTTAGAAGTATCAATGCTTGATGCTTAAGAAGGGGAAGGGACTTAGTATCAGACGTCACAAGAGTACCCCAGCCAGGGAGAGGTATGCAGACCTCTTGCCACTCTCACATCCTCAGTCCCCATCGTTGCCTACGCCCCCTCCATTGCCAGTGGAGGTATGCCCAGATCGTGGGCGTGACATGTCGAGTGTCTTAGAGAGGAAGGCTACTGGGTGAAGTTTACTCTGTTCATCTTGTTGTTGAAGCACTGCTCCTATTGTGTAGTTGGATGCATCAGTATCAACTATGAACGGTTGGTCGAATTGCAGTTGTCTTAGTACTGGTGCTGTGCATACAGCATCTTTCAGAATTTCGAACGCTTCTTGGTGTTGTCTTTCCCATATGAACTTGCCAGTTTTGGTGGCCGTGGCCACCAAGGTGTTAAGGGCAGCTGCCAGTCGACTGAAATTTTGAATGTACATGCAGTAGAAGTTGAGGAATCTGATGAACGATCGTAATTCTCAGAGTGTGGTGGGGACCTTCCAGTGCTTGATCCCCTCTACTTTCACAGGATCCATAATCATGGCATCTTCAGTCAGAATGACCCCTAGGTATTCTACTCATGTAACTTCAAATTGACACTTCTGAGGCTTCAAGTAGAGGTTGTGCATGGCAAGAACATCTAAGACTTGGTGGACCACTCGTCAATGGAGGGGTAGGTCATCAGGGGTGTGTATTAGGATATTGTCCATGTAAACCGTGACGTATCCTTCATTGATCAATTCGCGAAATAGGTGGTTCATCATGGCTTGGAAGGTCACTGGGGCATTGGTAAGTCTGAAGAACATTACTAGGGGTTTGAACAACCCTCTATTCATCTTGAAGGCCACCTTCCATTGGTCGCCATCTTTGATGCGAATGTTATTATATCCCCATCTGACATCACTTCAGGTTACCATTGGTCCGACCCTATTAGGCTTAATAATTTCTATTAAGCATTAAGC